>AYEL01077283.1:0-54091 GCA_000484575.1 Olivierus martensii
ATAATAAAAAATTATAATAATTTATATTTATTAAATTAATATATAAAAATTTCCATGTTTTCTCCACAGATGGCTCTAAAGCAGTCTGAAAAAAAAATTAATAATTTTTTTTTTAAATTTGTGATTATTGTAAGTTTTATTTAAAATTTATTAATTATAATTTATTGAGTAATAATAAAATACTATCGTGAAATAATTACAATTACATTTTAAAAGAATTAATTTTCGCTATTGTTACGTCTGATAACAATGAAAATTTTGAATTTATGAAGGTAATATATGGAATATAATGCATAAAATTCTTAAATTTTATAAAAATTTGTTAGATATTTATACAGAATTAAAACATTCTGCTGATTTTAACATTTACCCGTACGAAAATTAAAAATTCATGAAGGCATAAAAACCTAATTTACGAGTTAAAACATCTCTAATCTTTAAGCAGAACATTTTCAGAAATTAAAAATAAATTATGAAACAGGGAACGTGTGAATGAATAATTTACTATTAATTTATGACACTATTAAAATATTTAAATTCTGTACTAATTTCAATTTGATAGAATGCAAAATAAATCCAACTTTTTTATAATAAAAATATTTATTAAATAATTTATTAAATATTAAATAAAAAAATAAAATTTTATTTAAAAAATTTAATATATAAATTATGTTTTTAAAATATTAAAAAAATCGATATACTATTTTATTATTTAGTTGTTGCTATATATGGATATAATAATAATAATAATAATAATAACAACAATTTAATTTCTAGTTTTATAGATAATTATATTTAAATATTCATGTATAAACTAAAAGCATCGATACTGCCGAGAATTTCTAGGAAACGAAAAACTTCCCGAAACAATTTATAATTCATTTGATTTTTTGATTAAATCGCATAAATTCGCAGTCTATGAAATAAAACAACAATTTTAGTTCGTAGAAAGTAAATTAAAACAGCATTTAAAGGGAGTTCTTGATACATTTTGTCAAAAAAGAATTGTCGTAGAGAAGATCTAAGCGCAGTCGAAAATCTGCTTGCTTATTGCGGGATTATATCAAAATTTTGGTAAAAATATTTTAAGAATTATGTAGATAATGAAATAATATAAAAATTAAATTCGATTATAAGAAAAAATGATTTATTTTAGTTATTTCTGTTGAGTATCTAAATTGTTTTTCTGGTTTGCCGCTGTATCCATGATGTTGGCTTTTAATGAGAATTATTCTATTCCAAATAAAATTAGTGCAGTTTTATGGCTTTTTCCAAAATTATTATAGATTGCCATCTAGTTTGATTATACAGTAAAAATCTGTTAAATATGCGCTTGTCTTAATATGGATCTCACTCATATTTTGTCTGATTTGTGCTGTCAGAACTTCTGCAACTGACAATAAACAGTTACAGAAGTTTTGTACTTCTGCAACTGTTGTTTGACTGTTGCAGAAGTTTTGTACTTCTGCAAGTCACTTTTTGTTAGATGAAGGATGACATCCGTGAGCTGGCATTCATCACAAGGATGACATCTTTCTGATGGCGACAGCATAACCATGTAAAATACGATTGGGACCCATATTAGAACGAGACACATACTTAACAGGTTTATATTGAAGCATAAACAAAATATGTCACTTTATCTCAAGATTCATCAGGTAAATTATCAAATGTAGAAGAATATGTGATAAATTTTATATTGTAGTAAAAAAGAGCAAAATTATAATGGAAATGTTTGAAATTACTTAAAAGCCCTGTTGTTTCTATTGGACTCTCCAATGAGGATTTTCCTCTTACTCTACAAGTAAATGGAAACTGTTATATTATGACAAAGCGAGAATATTAAACATGACAAGTGTGATAAAGCAAAGTCGTAGCAGAGTAATTGAATTGCATTACTAATTTTTGGCATGAGACCTCTTAACTAGTAGCAGTATCCATTCAGGAGAAAGATTCGAGAAACAATAGATGGGAAATTGTGAAAAGGAACTTATGATTTTTGTTTATATCGCAAATTTGATGAAAAAGATAAAATTATACTATATAAAAATTATAAATTACTCAAATTTCTTTTAATATATCCAATAAAAATTAAAAACTGAATGTACCATCAATTTGTTTCGAGATTTGTAGATCGAATCACGACCACGCTTGACCTATATCTTTATATGCTATTTCGATACACGAAATTTCGTTCAGAATTGCATAAGCAAAAAAGAAAAAAATCGATTCTTAAAAAGAATTCGACCGGCCGCCATTTTTAAATTCAAAATGGCGTATCAAACTTACAAAATATGCGATTTTTTAATTTTTAAAACTTCGAATTTACAATGTAATTTTTTCTGATTAATTTAATTAATTAATAAAGAAAAAATAATTTTATTTTTCGAACGGTAATACATTAAAATAGATACATATATTTGGTTTTAATGAAATTCTATATGCGATGTTTATTATTTACACTAACAGTTTGTAGATTAAACAAATTATAAATGTTGTTTCTAACTGGATTTCAAATTTTCTAATGGAAACATTTACTTAATCGTATTTTACTTAAATTAATTATGATTATTAGGAAAATTCGTAAATAAATGGCAATTCTGTTATTTCAGTGACGGCGATTTATAAATTTTCTTAATTATTTTGTTCAGTTTAAATGCTATTAAAATAAATTTCAAATATTCTAATTACAATCTGATATACAAGTTAAATAAATTAAGAATTTTGTTTAATATTCTTTATAAATTATTTTTAATTGAACATGTTTAGAAATTTTAATGATTTACTAGAGAAAATAAAAATTTTTTAGTTTATCCTCTCTAAAATATTTTTAATAATATTAGAGAGGAATCTAATTTTTTTAAATTTTTGAATGGACGAAGAGCGAAAAATATACAAGAAATAAAAATTTTAAGTTATTTAAATATTTTAAACATTTATCCCAATCAGTTTTGATAATTATGATATGTAACAATTAATTTAAACGACCACCCTCCCAAAAATAAAAAGAATTGAACATTAGCAATCGATTAACGCGATCAATCCACTCGATTTGCCTCTACGGCCTTAACCGATTTTCTATATTAATTATTTAGGTTAAGGCAGTACGTTATCCTTCATCGTTTACCATAAATGGTATGGGGATCTGTTCACGTGACCGTCAGAAATCGCCAAAACCTTCGCAGTGCACGTCGGGAAGGTTTTATCGATCGATAAACGGACTGTCAAAGCCACAAGTTAGCAAAATTGTATGTGATACCACGGGAGAATTCGAGCAGTTATGAGTTTACTTATGTATTACGTCCTTATTAAACGTAACGTAGATGGTAATGTGAGCGTAACATGGCCGTAAATGGGATGAAAATTGTGGATGCTCCGCATTACGTCACATCTCTGTTCTCTGCGGTTCAATCAAGTATGGTGGATCGGGTCTTTTTGGTTGTCATGTGAACTGGAATAGCGCATCAAGAGGTGAGTCCACTCTCATGTCTACGCGTTTCGTAATCTAAAATTTGCTTTTAAAGTAAGTATTAACCGAATTACGCTAGTTATACCTTTAATTTATTTATATACGTGTTTGCCATATATATAAAAAAAAATGATCGTTAGCGAGAAAATTGCAAATATGCAATTGCTCCCGCGATAATTCGCTAAGTCTTCAGTGGATGCTTAACTTGAAGCGTAAATTTCGTGTATAGATTTTTACGTGGATCTAAAAAAATAGAGGTCCGAGAACATAAATTGTATGATCGATTGTTGCGGAAACGTTCAATCAGACAAAGTTATAGGTTCCAACCCACTTGTTAAATTTTCATCAACCCATCATCGTTTATTGAATTTTGATAATGAATCTTCGTTATCTTTTTAATAATTTTCTCTCCTTATCTTCTCTACCATAATTAATAATTATTTTTGAGAAATTTTCACAGTTTTCTCTATCATCTAATCAGACCAGCATCATTTTTATTCTTCTGTTTGAGGGTGAAAAAATTCTGATAATCGTTGGCAATTTCGTGAACATAGTACGAATTTTATTTTCGTGCAATTATGCAAGAAAAAAAAAATGAAAAACGTTATTTATTGATCACGATTTAATTATTTCGGAGAGAGATCCATACAGTAATCATTGTCAGAAATGCTGTTATTGCAATTTATCATTCATCAACACGTTAATTATGTCATTATTAAGTTTGATTCTGGTTAACTGATGTAATATTTTCGTAGTCGTCGGTGCGTAAAACCGATTTTACAGTCGAAGTGACACTATGGAGTTTTTGCCAAATGTATTAAAATAAAAAATCGTTACGAAAAATAATATTTAGTAATACAGACCGAAAAAAAATTCGTCTTTTCCTGCAGCGATTTTTCTAATTTTATACTTTTAAATTTGAATTTTTTATATAAATAAATTAAGAGGAACTCAGTCTTGTGAGAGAGTTAATGCGAACAATTCGGATGATTTATAAATTAGAGGAGGAGAAAAAATGGAATTATACGACAGAATAAAGTTCGTTATTGATTAATGGCGTATAAAAATAATAAAAACCGGATTAGCGAACAATTCGGATGATTTATAAATTAGAGGAGGAGAAAAAAAGGAATTATACGACAGAATAAAGTTCGTTATTGATTAATGGCGTATAAAAATAATAAAAAAAAAATATTAATTAAATCGCATTTAAAACTTGCAAAAGTCAAAAACAAAAAAAAATTTTTTAATAAGACGATTATGCTCTCATGCATAAATATTCAAAATCAATTTTTTAAAGTTAGAAAGTCGGTTTTATGCTTACACTCTGCATAATTAGTTATGTTCTCTTGCTATCAGTGGGGATAATTATAATTTTAATTAATTTGTGTTGCTCCGAAACTTCCCGAAAATGTTGCGAGAAGATGTTATGAATTCTGACTCTCTTCATGAATGATACGTTGAACTCTTTCCCAACTCATATTTTATTCAAATAAATTAAAGGAATTTAAAGCAATTTAAATAGCATAACGCCTACGCATATAAGTTAATTAACGTTATGCACATTTAATTGTTTAATGACAAAGAAGCGTAAAATAATAGAATTAACTGGTTCAGCGAAAAACAACCAAGTTTAGCAACAAAAAAATAGATTTTTTTTATGCTCATAATTCACTAATTAATTTATTTTTCGGAGAAATAATTCATTAAATCATTTTATAACAACAACAAAAAAAATCGTACTTAGGTTTCCAATGAATAGAAATTTTTTAACTAGGAAAAAAATTTCATTAAGCCGTAAGAAAGAAAATTTCATCAATACCAATTTACTTGTAGAAAAACAGTGTGTTTTCAGTTTGTGCCAGTAAATCAATTTAAACTTACTGTATTATTTTGTTAGTCGAACAATTTTCACTTATAAAAATATATAAATATAATAAAAATATGTTCATATTTATAAAAACAACACGAAAATTAATTCATTTTTTCATTGTTTATCGTAAAAATGTTTTACTTGATTACCAAACCGATCAAGTGTACTTTTAGTTCTCTCTCTACGAAGGAGAATGCACTGTATATTGAAATTTATGTCTTCGAAACGTCTTATCCACTTAAAAGCTATAAATTTAATGCGATTAGTTAAGATAAATTCCGATTTTCTCGGCATGTTAAGCATCATCATCGTTCAAAACCGTTCGCAACGACGTATCTTCAAATTTTTAATACATCATTTTTCGTTACTCTCAAACGATATGCAAACTCGTTATTGCACGCGAACGAGGAGAAGTAAAGTGTGTGCAAATATTTATTTTAGAATTCATTTTACAAACAAATAAAGGAATATTTGCTACTAAATTATTATTATCGTCTAAAATGAGGAAAATCCGGGGAAACACTTTATCGATCGAACTTCAGAGTTGAGCAAACCGTTTCTTTCTTTTTGTAGAACTTAAAAATTTTGGCAAGATTTTCACCCATTCTTGTTCGTTATCCAAATCTTATTTATGTTAAACTGAATGCTTTATAATGCGAGAAAATTAAGTTAGAAAACTGTATTTTGCATTTTTTTTTTTTAACCATCTACTCGTCTAGTTTACAGTATGGAGAAGTTTTCTTGCTTGAACTGTAAGAATGGAAAGATTTAACTTTTCGACCATCTACTCGTCTACTTTACAGTATGGAGAAGTTTTCTTGCTTGAACTGTAAGAATGGAAAGATTTAACTTTTCGTAAGGTTGCTGTTTCGATTACCGATATGAGGCCGAAATACTATTTTTTTTTTCTGTTCAAACGTTCTATTTTTTATACGTGACATCTTCGAAAAAAATTGTACAAATCGAACTTCAACTACTAAAAATAAAATAGTACGCACCGTCCGATATCTCGCTTTTGTGCTAATTCAATTTATCGATAAGATGGATCGTGTTGTGTTGTGTCATTTTGCAAACTCTTGCTCAACGTGATATAAATGATGATGATAATAATAAAAAGAGCGAATAAAGACGTCTATCGATAAATATTGAACTAAATTTAGTTTTTACACTTAAGAATTTGTCACGTAGATCTTACTTTCTCGGCCATCTTGAAAATTGCAAGTTTTTATCGATCTACTCTTGCTTCATCATACTGCAGTCTTCTCGATTTGTCCATTCTCTATTCGGAACACCAGTTTGTCTGTACAGTAAGAATTACTGAGTTGCAATATTCGCAGTTGTCTGAATTAAGTTTGTAACGTCACGTTTGAAGACTTCTCAAAAAAACGGATTATCAGTACTCAGAAAACCGGATAATTGGATTTTCGCACTGATAACGGTCAAAAATGTTGAAAGTTTACACAGAATGATGTTAACTGTTAATTAGAAGTTTGTTTTATATAATTTCAAGTGATCAAAGTGGTAAAATCTGAAGTTAAAATGCTATAAATGCAACCAAATCTGTACGTGTCGTTTAAATGATATAAGAGATAAGTAAAGTCAAATCCTTGAAGATCACACGTTTTAAACATTTATTTAAATGTATAAAAAGTAAAAATAAATAAATATGTTCTAAAATATTCATATATCTTCCATTGAAAAAAATTAGGAACTTTCCTATAAAATTATAAACTATCTGGTAGTTCGTTGAGAGTCAAGTTACTCGGATCTGTTTTTATGCATTTCTATCGAAAAATATTAAAAATAAATTTTTTAATGAATTTTTTAAATTAATTTTTGTTTAAAAACATCGAAAAATTCAGTAACATTATAATTTAAATAGAACAATTCTCGAAAACATTATGTAAACAAAAAAAAAAAAAAAACAATTTTGAACATAAATTAACGTGGCAAGAAAAGTGAATTTTAAAAAAAAAAAACATCAATTTTCTGTGTAGACAATTACTTAATTTTATGTCTTAAAATATTTTATAACATTAAAAAAAATTAATAAAATTATACTGAAGTAAATTAATTTTTTTTGTAATATTCTTTTCGCTGACTAGTTTAATTTCCTTTATGATAAAATTTTTTTTTGTATGTGTGATTTAATCTTTCCGTTTAAAAAAGCGAAAGATTAAATCAGAAATTAAATCCCTTCGCATGCATAAATTGATTAACTTGAGTATAAAGAATCCATAATTCTTTGTTTAATTGCATCAGAATGTGTTTCTTCTTCAGTAAGAAATACCAGAATTCTTTATTTAACTGTAACTAAATCTACTTTTCTGTTAGATATTGGATAACGCATTGTTTAACACTTCAGAATTATTTGTTTAACTGCAATTTATTGCAATTTTTTGTTAACTAATGGACAGCGACAATGTTTAAAGTACCAGAATTCTTTGTTTAACTGAAACTGAACGAGCATCTTATTAATTACCGGATAATGCAACATATAAAACGTTAGAATTTTTTCTTTAAGTGTAACTGAGCCAATTTTCTGTTAGTTAACGGATAATATCAGGACTTAAAACATCAGAATCCTTTGTTTTAATCTGTAACTGAATAGTTTCCTGTTATCTAACGGTTAATGCAGTGCTTAATACTTCATTTTTAATTTAATGCTGTGTCTTGTTAACTGATAGTTAATGCCAGTATTTAAAACTTTCAAAATTCTTTGTTTAGCAGAAACTGAAACAATTTCTAATATTTAACGAATAACCTTAAAATCAGAATTCTTTATCTATCTCTAATTGAATCCAATTTCTCGTTAATTAACAATTAATTACCAGATAAATAATACTTAAAACACCAGATTTCTTTATTTATTCTGTAACTGAATATAGTTTCCTTTCTTTAACTGTTAGTGCAGTACTTAATACACCATATATCTTTATTTAAACAAAGAAGTCTGATGCATTAAGGTGGTTGGTTTTAGTGCTGTTTCTTGTTAACTGATAGAGAATGAAAGTGTTCATTGTTTCAGAATTCTTTATTTAACTGTAATTGAATCCAATTTCTTGTTAATTAGCAGATAAGTAATATTTAAACATCAGAATTCTTTATTTCACCAGAATTCTTTGTTTAACTGAAACTGAACCGGCATCTTATTAATTACCGTATAATGCAATATATAAAACGTTAGAATTTTTTCTTTAAGTGTAACTGAGCCAATTTTCTGTTAGTTAACGGTCGCTCAGCGCCATTACAAACCCAGAGCGGCACTTTGAGTAAAGACGGATTCCCACTTGAACTGGGCTGCCGTGAGCTGATGAGTCGCAAACGCCGATATGCTCAGTATTCGTTCCCATTCAATGATTCAATTAAGCATTTGCGGTAAACAGACAACATTGCACTTGAGAGGAAGATACTATAACAAACATTGTTCAGATAAATTTGGTAACACTGGAACAGCTGCCTGCTTGTCTCAGCTTGTCATAGTGGCTATTCGAGTCATATATAGGTAGTAAGTAGCAAGCACCCTTACATTTCATATTTATTCTAAAAAAATAAATTAAATTGAAAATTTTTTATTAACAATTACAATCCGAACTATAGTGAAACCCGAACTAAGCGAGGTATTGCTGTATATGGTATATTGCAAGGATTTATTAACTGCATTAATCAAGGGATTCCTGTTTTTTCAGATATACAATATAATTACATCTATTATATTTGTATGTTAAAAAGTTTGAACATGTTAGTTTATATTATCTAAACATCATATTACTTGATTTATTTATATTTTTGTATATTTGTTAATTTTATGTATGATATTACTGGAATAATATTGTTCCTTGAGACATAGTCTTTCTTTCAGTCAAGGATTATGATGTCATAATGTAATGTTGTGTTAATCATAAGTGCAATCATTGTAGTCAAGTAGACCAACGAATTTTTCATCCAAAATTTTTGTTAAAAAATTATTTTTCTGACTTACATTAAAATTCATAAAATTCAAATTCGATTAAGCATAAATTTCTGAAAAAATGTAAGCTTTAAGAATTTGAGGAATGGCTGTATAACTAACATTTAACTATCTGGCTACTTCTGCATGACTTTGATCTGCTTGTAGCCTTCCACTGCTCTCCACCTCAATTCATTGGTTAAATACATCTATTATTTAAGTTATAAAATTCTGCTATTTGGATTGTCCTCTTTCACACTTCAAATTTAAACCAGTGAGTAATCTTTACATGGTAATTTTTATGATGCAGATGATTTGCACACTTTATTCTTACTCAGCATTACACTGTATGTAACAAACATTATTCTTGTGAATATTCAGCTACTTTTTAAAAATTTATTGCTATTTTTCTATTTGTTTAATTTATGGAAACAAGTGTATTATGCACATAATATTGGATTTGATAATTTTCCATATAGTTAATCAAATACAGTGGGTGATCGGTTAACGAACAGTTCGGATAACAAACACTGTTGCGAAAGACGGATAATGAACACTTCACAGAACAAACTGTGGGACCCGTGGACTGACCGAATGACATAGATGGCTGCTTGGTAAAGCTGTGGCTTTACCATCCTGGGTAAAGCTGTGGAATCCTGGAGGATCTGGGTCTCACTCCTCCAATTTTCAAGAGGGGTCCAGATGCAGATGATTTGCACACTTTATTCTTATTCAGCATTACACTGTATGTAACATACATTAATCTTGTGAATATTCAGCTACTTTTTAAAAATTTATTGCCATTTTTCTATTTGTTTAATTTATGGAAACAAGTGTATTATGCACATAATATTGGATTTGATAATTTTCCATATAGTTAATCAAATACAGTGGGTGATCGGTTAACGAACAGTTCGGATAACAAACACTGTTGCGAAAGACGGATAATGAACACTTCACAGAACAAACTGTGGGACCCTTGGACTGACCGAATGACAGATTAGCTAGATTGCTGCTTGGTAAAGCTGTGGCTTTACCATCCTAGGTAAAGCTGTGGAATCCTGGAGGATCTGGGTCTCACTCCTCCAATTTTCAAGAGGGGTCCGTGCCCAGCCCATTGAATCTCATTCTTCAACCATCTGGTTGACACCATCATGGTGTTGGCCAGCCTGTGATGATCTCTATAAGTGGTGCCGCCAGATAAAAATATTCCATGAGAATATGGCAGCTTAACCTAACGGAATGATAGGCTTAAGCCTTGCGAGTTTGTGGACTTATGAGTAAGGATGGGGAACAGTAGTTTATCCTGATTAAAATGAACTCGGAAACAATTTAAAACAATTCAAAGATTTGTTAAAGAAGGTAAGAGATTTTACAATATTTGGTGTTAGAATGGCACCCATATCAGGTTGAGGTCAGTAAGCTTGGGGATCTCTACCATAAAAACCTATGGTAAATTGATGATCGGTTAACAAACAATTCGGAAACGAAATATTGTCTAGGAACGGATTATGTTCGTTAACCGATCACCCACTGTACTAGTATTCACGAGTGATCAGTTAACGAACAATTCGGATAACGAACATTGTCTTGGAACGGAGGTTCGTTAACCGATCACCCACTGTACTAACATTTTTATAGTTATAACATTCATGCAATTAAATGTATGCTGATATACAGTATATTAATTTTTTAACTGTTAAATTTATATTTTTATATTCTTTTCAGAAATTTTAAGATCTTTACTAACACATAATACTTAGTGTTAAATAATATATTAACAATGTAAGTTATCAATATAAAAATAAAATTTGATTTGAAAGATATTTTTTAAGATTTTGTTAATGTTATAGAATAATTAACAAGATTTGTAATAGCAGATGCTTTGTTTATACTTTTCTATGGTAAAACTATAAAGCTTTGAATATACATTTTAGAAAAAATAAAAGCAATGTATTGTTTTAAAGCTTTCAATAAAATCTCACAAATCCTAAGTAAATAGTTTTTACGGAGTAGTAAGAATTTTTGAAAAATTATTAATATGAAAAACTTTTTAATTAAAAACAAAAGATGTTAGCAAACATATTAATAATATTGGCATACATCATTATCAAAAAGAGGATAATTACTAATTGGATTTAACAGGTATGACTAAATTATCCTATTTAAAAATTTATTAACTTCCATAAAAATATCCATATTAAAAATTTAAGTGTTCGAATGAATTTTACTACTATACAAAAACAACTTTCTGATAGAACTGTACTACTATACAAAAGCAACTATCTGATAGACACTTAATTTTTTAATATGGATGTTTTTTAAAGGATCCATATTAAAAAATTAAGTGTTCGAATGAATTTTACTACTATACAAAAGCAACTATCTGATAGACTGTTGTAGACTGTATAATTATAAATTGTTATTGCTTTTTAATTGTAGAATACTATTTGCTCAGAACTTTTCTTATTTTATACATAAATGTTTTCATGGTAAATATCATTTCATATTTTAGATAATTTTGCTGGAAAAGCCATCAGATGACATTATGCTAACATGTCATTAAATATATACTTTACTTTGGATTCAATTATGCCAAAGTTTTTAGATTTTTAGCAAAATAAAATCTGGCTATAATTTGTACTAAACTTAATAGAAATCATGTAAATAATGCAACTTACAGAAGTTTTTGCAGAAAAGAGGGAAGAAAAATGTCCTTTGATTGAGTTCTGCTTTTTCAGCTTGTGTTAGATGTTTTAATTAGAGTAATTTTAATTTGACATTTCAAATTTCACATGCTATATCATTGAATTTTTCTATTGAATAAAACTATCAGAATGATAATAATAAACTAGAATCAAAGAGCGAATATATTTCTGTCATCATTATTTTAATTTCTTGTATTAGTTAAGGAGATAACAAGCAACCTCTCTTTCCTTTTATGAAAATGTGTTAAAATTGATAATTAAAATAAACCAAATTTATATTTTTCATCACCTCATAGATTAAAAAATCCAAGATTTGATAATTTGGCTTTAGACAGAATAAAGTCTAAAAAATCCAATTTTTCATAACAAATTAATATATAAAATCAAATTCTGCTGCCTATAAGAAATCCCACATAAGCACTTTACATTCTACACCAGTGTAGAATGTGAAGCTTGCTCAGTTGCTTCCCACACTTGTAAGAAGCAGCTGAGAAAGGTCATAAAAGGCCGGCTTGCTCAGTTGCTTCTCACACTTGTAAGAAGCAGCTGAGAAAGGTCATAAAAGGCCGAAAACATTATCGCATGTTGTTATTAGTATATGTAGTGAATAGCTGCTAATAAATTTGTAGTTTTTCCTGCTTAAAGTGCTTTACGGATTCCTTGAAATTAAAATATATTACCATAACAGAAAATTTACCTTTATTACTTAAGGAAGGTAAAATGTTGTTGCATATCTAGATCTGGAAATTTAATATTTATCAAGAAAAAATATTTTATCATATTAATTTATATATCTCAATAAAACAACATATATTCATTTATTTATAGACAATCTCAAATATATGATACACAAGTTGTTCTTTTTACACAAATTCTCCTAAATAATGTTCTAAGCAGAAAAATATATTATATTTACAAATATTTTTTGTCACTGTCAGATTCTATTTTTTTTTAAACATCAGATCTGCTCAGACATAATTTAAAAAGAGCAATAATAGGGAAACAATTAAATGGGAATTTTAAAAATTCCTAAAAAACTTTCATATTAGTTGTACTTGATACTGACAATCTTAAGAGAATTTTTAATTTACATTCTAATTAAAATTATATCAGTTATTTTTTCTCCAAAACCAATCTATAAAATAATTCACAGTATTTTTCATATAAGTAATACAAAGATGTCATTTGTATTGTGCTTAAATCCTGAATTATATATGTAGCGTTTTACTCAAACTACATACTTTTGAATATACAGTTAAGCATTTTCACTATGATGATTCTGATTTTGATGTCATTACAGCTCTCAGGAAGTGGAATATCTTTGCAGTAGCAGCGTGTAACAGTTGTCACAGACCCTGAGAGGTTTGGCGGAAGATGGAAGAGGCATCGTGTTGTCAGAACACGTGTTACAGAAGATTTCCCCACAGTGACGACAATGATGCTGAAATTATATTACCAGTATCTTAATTATAATTTTTATTATATCTTGTTATTAATTATCATTTTTTTATATATCTTAATAGTTGAGAAAGAAAGTATTATCATAGTTCATTAAGGAAAAACAAACAATGATACCTTTCTTCTTGAAACTGAGAATAGTTTATTACATTGCTTACAGCTTGAAGCCTCTTTATCTCTAGTCCAAACTGCTTCTTTTAGAGAAAGATGGCTTTCTTTTAAGTCTTCAACTTCTAATCTAGACCTAAGAGAAACCCTCATTACAATATACATTTTATGAACAATTATGTTACAATTTTTATCATACTTACTCCTTCAACTGCACTCCTATTTCTTCAAGTGTCATTTCATGTTCAGCACACTTCATTTGTAAATTTTTATATTCTTCTTTCAATTTATGATATTCCTTTAAAAGATTTTTGCACAATTTCTTTCAAGCAAACATAGCAGACCATCAAAAAAATTTAAAAACATCTAATTCTTACCTCAGAAGTGTTTTGTAGCTGTTCGGTATAATGCTGCAGATCTGCTATTCTATTTTTCTGGTCTTCATCTGCTAACTGCAACGACATTCGCCACTCTCTTTCAATCTTCAAATCCGACTCTAGAATAGCCCTGCCAAAATCAATACATAAAAATAATAATTTTAAAATTTATTTATAAAGATTTTTTTAAATTTATAAACAATAATTTTTAATTACTTAGATTGATCTTTTTCAGCCAACTGTTGTCCTAACTTTCTAATAGTTTCATCATTAACTATTCGCTGTTTGTTGACTTGACTCAACCTAAAAATTTCAAAAATTATTTTTGCATTCTATCGAAAAGTATTTTTCATTTATTCAATTAAAAATAAATTTCATTTTATTATTATTATTAGCAATGTATCATCATTAAATATCAGTATTTAACAAAGTATAATGCTTTACGAAATTATTTTGATAGATGTCTATAAACTTTTATCAACATACGATAAATATTAATCAGCTTAATGCCGAAAATGCCAAAATGACTGAAACAAGTTTAAAAAAAGTTGCAAAATATAAAAATGCAGGTATTTAACACACAAAATATCAGAAAACACAATTCTAAGGGAGTGCTTTATGTGTGTGTATATATATATATTATGAAAATTTTAATATTTAATATTTTTAATGTTAGCAACTTTAAATTTACAAAAAAAACTAAAAGAACAAAAATAATATTTTTTTTAATGTTTTTCAAGTTTCGAGTATCTCGTTTTATCTCATCTTATACCATATTTCTTTTAATTTGAATTTTTGCAATTAAGCGTGAATAACATTAAAACATATCCAAAATAAAATATCCAAATAATAACAAAGAAATTCTCAAAAAGGAAATAAAAAAAAAAAATAAACTAGCACTATTTTACAATGGAAAAAACAGACAAATCACTGAAGCACTTTCAACTTTATTAAGTCATTTTCAGCTTACAAATCGAAGGTATAACATTTTGGAACATAAGAACATTATATAAAATTAAGTCATCCTCAGCTTACAAATCGAAGGTATAACATTTTGGAACATAAGAACATTATATAAAATTTAAAAAATTAATTTAAAAATTACGTTTTTCCATTCCTTTTTAAATTTTATATAATGTTCTTATGTTCCAAAATGTTATACCTTCGATTTGTAAGCTGAGGATGACTTAATAAAGTAAAAAGCGCTTCAGTGATTTGTTTGTTTTTTCCATTGTAAAATAGTGCTAGTTTTGATTTATAATTTCTTGTTATCAAGTGGAAATTCCTCCTTAGTATTAACGGAAATAAAAAAAACAACTAAACAATACAGAAAATGGTGATATGAGAGTAGAACAATTGGCATATAAAAAAATATAATCTACTTAGAAGTTAAGATCTACTCTATCAAATATGATGAATATAAATTAAATTTCTAATCATTAATAATTTTTAAATATTATTTTTTTATCATTTGTTAATTTCTTTTTGCTTTTTTTCACAATAATAATATCATTTTAGGATTTAAAAAAAAAAAAAAAAACTGAATTTTTTCACAATAATAATATCATTTTAGGATTTATTTAAAAAAAAAAAAAAACTGAATCTAATGATTAATAATACACAGGAGATAGGCATTGGTAAATCCAGAAAAAATTGCAGGAACAGCACTATAATAGAGATAATTACTGTACACTGTATTACTAATAATTTTAATAATTAGTGTATATTCTCCAAAAAATGACAGAGGGACATGTGCCCTTTTTCTGAATCTGCATAAAATGACAGAAATGTTCAGTGAATAATCATTACTGATCAAAGAGTTAATACAAGTGTTTTATACTTATTTATATGCCCAAATTGTTTTTAACAGTACAGAAGTATTAAAAATCAGTTGAACATATAATAAGAATACTATATGTTTGACTGATGATGGCTATTGAATAGCCAAAAATGTTATCTAAATAAATTTGTATTTAATCTCCTACTTTTGTGCTTTAGTCAATTTCAATTTTTTTTTAATATTTTGTTTCATTCTTAATAAAATTTCATTCATTCATTGATAATAAACTAGAATCAAAGAGCGAATAAATTTCTGTCATCATTATTTTAATTTCTTATGTTAGTTAAGGAGATAACAAGCAACCTCTCTTTCCTTTTATGAAAATGTGTTAAAATTGATAATATAATTATTTGAAAGAGCAATTGAATGTTTCAATGCTAAAATGAACATACAATTCTGTGAATCAATGCTTTATTAGTTTTCATATAATAAATCATCTGATATTTTCACACACAACAATTATTCAATACATTGTTGTGTATAAGATAATGTAATAGGTTTACAAACCTGTTACATTATCTTATAAATAAATTAATAAATAATAACTTTTGAAGAAGAAATTTCATCTGATCAAAACAATGATTTAAAAGAAAAAGTGTTTTTTGGACTTTGTTTTGTTTCAGCATTGAACCATTCAATTATTATTCCAAAAGTTGCTATTTTTGTTAAGTTACTTTATATCATCAACATATTTTTTCAATAAAAAATTTATAAATGTGCTGAAATTATTAAAAATAGCAAAATTTCTTTCAGCTTTAATAAAAAAAAATTAAAAAATAATTCTTTTAAATTTGTATTAATGGTGAATTTTACAAAATTTAATTATTCACTCAATTTTACCTAGTAACAATATTGCAGAATTTAGAATCTGTAATTCCATCTTGAAGAGGTACATTTACAGTGTAATATTTCCCTTTACCACAGCCAATGTCATTTATGGAACCAGTACCTAGATATTAAAAATAAAAACATTATTTGAAAATATATTATTTTAAAACAATGTTATCCTTTTCACTTTTATATTTTCATATTCCTTGTAATCAATTAAATATTCTTTTTAACATGCTTCAACACGATTTTTATTTCTAGATATACTCACTATATAAATGAAATATTTATAGCATAGGAAAGTAAAGCAAGCAATCAGGAAGTAACTTGTTATTTCACAGTATCAAATGTTTAGATTAGCTCTGAAGAAGACTAAAAAAGCAAGAGTAATATATATTAGTTTGTAGTGTGTGTAGAAGACCACAGCAAGAACAAAGGTGGCAACATCAATTCAAAAAACAACCACTTGGTGTCTACTCCTCAACAAGGCAATACGCGTTAGCTCAGTGTACATTCCGACCGTTGTGTGTAGTACAATAAAGTGAATTATTGTATAGGACATTGGAGTCAATTATTTCACCACACAGGTGACCTAATCTGTCCTACATATCTTGTACCTTAGGTAAAATCAAATACAGTGGGTGATCGGTTAACGAACAGTTTGGAAAACTAACACTTTTTGAAAGATTTTTACGTTCAGTTAACAAACACATGGTGGGATAACGAACACCTCACAGAACAAACTGTGGGACCCGCGGCCTGAGAGAATGACAGGTCAGACCAATGGCTGTGTGGTAAAGCTGTGGCTTAATATTCTGGAGGATCCGGGGGTCCCACTCCTCTAATTTTTCAGGAGGGATTTGGGCCCAGCTCATTGAAACCCATCTTTCAATCTTCCGGTTGATCCCATCATGGGTGTTGGTCAACCTGTGATGATGGCAGCTTTATAAATGGCCGCCGCTAGATAAAAATATTCCAAGAGGATATTTTGGCTTAACTAACCTAACGGAATGACAGGCTTAAACCTTGCACGGACTTATGGGTAGAGATGGAAGAACAATAGTTTTTTCCGATTAATATGAACTCGGAGACAAAGTAAAATAAATCAAAGATTTATTAAAGAAGGTAGGAGAGAGATTTTACAATTTTTTGGTCTTAGAATGGCACCCATACCTGGTTGAGGTCAGTAGGCTTGGGGATCTCTACCGATAATGCTATTAATCACTTCCGAAATATCCTGAAGGAGAGAGAAAAGCAATCAATATTAGACAGATTCTTTATCGGAAAATAAACATCATAGATTAAAAAGCAAAAATATGTATGTATATATTATTGTTATTACATATAAATAAACGTAGTAAGAAATTATATAATTTTTTATTTACGTTTTTTTGGGTCTCCGGAACAAATTAATCAAATTCCCATAAAAACCTATGGTAAATTGATGATCAGTTAACGAACAATTCTGATAATGAACATTGTCTTGGAACGGATTATGTTCGTTAACCGATCACCCACTGTAAATAGATTTTAGCAGTATCCAGTTATATACTTGTTACTCATCTGGTAAGGTTTTTTATGTAATTATTTTTGTTTATTCAATACTGTTCAAATAATAATCATTTGTTTGACCTTGACTTGTTAAATGATTATAATATAGCAGCAATTTTCACTTTAAGTAACTTTTAAATAGTTGGATATCTCTGAAAATATGCATCCGATTTTATCCCATGCTCATTAATGTTAGACAAACTATAAACTATAATATTAAGACAGAATCAGAAAGTATCATTACATTTTAAGGTATCATAAGTATATTCAAAATTCCAAATCTTAAGGGTTAGAATAGCTGAAATGATTACATTCTATGACAATAAAATCATTTCTTTTCAATAAATAAAATATTTTTGCTTATCAAGAGCTTGTCTATCATTTGCATTTTAATTTTATTTCATTTATTGATTCTTATATTCATTCTTCAATTTGTGCAGTTTCTCATTGCACAGTTTTATTATTGCAATGTTATGTATTTATTGTGCATTCTAAAATTTTGATAATAGTTTTACTATTGCTTGAAAAAAAATTTATCAAAAAATAAGTTCTCTTTCTAAACAAAATTTTTTTGGCAATATAAATACTAAAGAGGAATACAGGCATTCCTCTAATAATTTGTATATAAATTCATAATGTACAAATTAATCAGTAGCAATTACAAAGCAATGCACAGTGGTACCTCGGTATACGTCCACTTTGGAATAAAGTCCTGTTTGGATGCGAAAAATTTTGCTTGGTATACGACCTTTCTTTGGAATACAACGGATTTGCGTGCTAGAACTTGTATGAGTCTGTTGTGTGTTCTCTTAAAAAATGCATTCCTTATATAAAAATGATTAATCCATTCCCACGAAAAAAAATCCTATTGTTATTGGCATATTATACCAATGCCAACAACAATAGGATTTTTTTCATGGGAATAGATTAATCGTTTTCCCTTTATTTTTTATGGGAAAAATTTGTTTAGTATACATCCTGTTTGGTATAAGTCCAAGATCTGGAACGGATTAAGGATGTATACCGAGGTACCACTGTAATTGTTTATAACTCTGATATTACTTGTAATTCAAAAATAGCTCAAGACTGCAGAAGTTAAATTACTTTATTTGACTCAAATAAAGTAATTTAACTTTTGCAGTTTTGAACTATTTATTGAATTACCTATTCTACATATGTGCAGAAGCAAAAAGATGCAAAGATATGTCTTATATTACTGTTATTTGGCCTCCAAAAGTACTGAAATAACTTTATACATTGTATTTTGTAATATATTTTACAATTGGATCAATTAGAAGTTTCTTATTTCAGATCTAAATAAAAAGTTCCAATTATAAAGCAAGTGATTTTTGCTGTAATCTCCACCATCTTAAAATATTGCCAAAATATGTTAACTAATTGCATAGTTTTGCATTATATTGGTTGCTAGAACATTCTGCTATCACAATGTTTAAAAATTCTCAGAGTTTTTGAAATTTGAAAATGAAATTTCATTTTTGTTAGTATGAAAGTTCTTAACTATAATGTTCATAACTCAAAAAGTGCCTGTACGTAGAGGCAAAAATATTATAAATATATATTCAATGCTGCCATAGTACACTGCAAGCCACTATCTTAAGTTTGTTGTTTCATGTATGTTTTCTGGTTATCTGTATAAAATAAATTCCTAATTTAAAGAACACCCTTCATTAGTTATCTTACATTACAGACTGGTGTTTGGTCTGTAATGGTTTGATGGTTTGTGTAATGTAAAATGTTTAATCCTTAAATGTTTTAAAAGTAGTGATAGAGTGTAATCTATTATTGTATGCAATTTATTGTATCCAACAGATGATAAATTATTTTTTATGCAATTCAGAATTCAAAATTTATAGTACAGATTTAGGTGTAGATTCTAATTTGGAGCAAGATTTAAAGCTAATGATAAAATTCATTGGCTTTAGCTCTTTATAACATATTTTTCAGAAAAAATATTATTTTGCTAAACAAACAATTTTAATTAATTTTTTTTTAAATGTGCTAGGAATTATTGCAAGTTTTATCATGGCAAAACTGCAACACAGGAGCAATGAAGATTAAAAATCTGTTTTATCAAAATTAATTATATGGACTTATAAATTTTTTCAATTTAATTTTTTTATGCATTTTCTATATGGAGGAACCAAACCATCATTATTTGATCTAAATTTTATTTCATATTATGCAATTTTAGGAATATCCATTTATTTACAACATAAAAATGAATGTATATATTTTTTATTTCTTTGTATTTTTCATATGTATTTTTCAATTTGAAAAATTCACAAATTAGATTTAATTCTTATTAGAAATTAGATTATAAATTAGATTTCTTATTATAGAAATAAGAAATCTAATTTATAAAACATGAAATAAATAAATTATTAGTTCCGCTAGAAGGCAAACTGCATACATTGGAAATTCCACAATGAATCTGCTATATGATTAATATTTTTTTAGAAGTTTATAACCTCACTGATTACTTAATTTTAGCTCTCCATAATTTTATTTGTAAGGAAAATCAAACATAAAATGTAAAAAACTAACAAACATATGATTAAAAAATTGTAGCAAAATATTAAATAGAACATATTCATGCAAATAATACAGTGGTCTTCATCCAAGTGTTAAAAACACAGAGAGAATACAGGTGCTCCTCTAGTTATGAATTATGGGAAAATCAAACATAAAATGTAAAAAACTAACTAACATATGATTAAAAAATTGTAGCAAAATATTAAATGGAACATATTCATGCAAATAATACAGCTGTCTTCATCCAAGTGTTAAAAACACAGAGAGAATACAGGTGCTCCTCTAGTTATGAATAACCCTCTCTCTCTCTATTCTTATTTATGAACATGAAATTTGATTTTCAAATTTCACAAAACTTTCAAAAACTTTAATAATTTTAAATAATATGATAGCAAAATGCTCTAGCAACCAATATAATGTAAAATTACATAAAAGCAAACAATAAGCCAAATAAGTAAGATAAATCATTTATTCAAAAACGTTTTCGGCTATCCATGTAGTCTGCCTCAGTTGTAATACAGACCAGAGAAGCTTCTCTCCCCCTTCACATCGGGCCAAATCGGGAAACCAATCAGTGACCAGTTCCTAATACCAACAAGACTGCAGATGGAAGTTATCCTTCCAAACACGTTAATAAGAAAACCTGACAAACCATTTTCAAAAACACTATTATTACAGTTATTATTATTGTCAAACTCCGATATTTTAGGTATAGAAAACAAAATAAAATACTAACTATAAGGATTATCTTAACAATGGAGTTACATAACCTCAGACTACTCGAAAACATCCACGGTAGAGAAAACATATGGTTTACACCTGACCCACTCGTAAGCCCTTTAACAAAAACAAACATCTTAGATCATTGCAGCTATCAATCTATTCTTACAGAATAACATTTCAAGTCAAGTATTGCAATAAACATTCCTTTCATAAATATTGCTGTAAAATTACTCTATTAGTTAACATATTAAGGCAGTATTTCAAGATGGCAGTGATTAAACCAAAATCTTCTTGCTTTATATTCAAAACTTTTCATTAAAATCTGTGAAATAAACTTTTAATTGGTCTAATTGTGAAATATATTATAATATACAGTATATAAAATTACCTCAGTAATTTTGGAAGCAAAGTAATATCAATATCTGAGTTATGAATAATCCAATTTACAAACAAAACTTACATACAAATTATGTTTGTAACAAGAGTGGCACCTGTACATGCTTAATAAGAATATGAAGAATATTTTAAGCATATAATGTAATTAAAATTAATAGTTTTCTTATTTAATGTATATGTAATTTTCATGTAAATTTTAAATAGGATTTATAATTTGGTAAATTGGATTGCATTTTAGTTGGATAATCTTATATAGCTATTATGTTTTATATTACACTACTCTAAATTACAGTATTTTAACAAATAGATACTATTTTTGAAATGAATATAACACTAAACAACTAATTTATTTACATAAGCTTTTTTCTTAAGTGAAACAGAATACAATTATATTTTTTAATGTTTCAAGTAATTATTTACTTAAGAAGTGTACAGAAAAATAATTTCTACTTACTAGGAAAGAAACCTTCTTCATATTTATGGAAAGATACAGACATGACTTTTTTTGTAAATGCAAATGCATCTTCTACTCCTATTAAACAGAGCAATCATTATACTGAAATAAAATGTATTATTAAAAAACAAGAATTTTGTAATACCATCACCATGATGCAGATCAAAATCTATATACAGTACTTTATCAAATTTCAAACGCAATTGAAGAATGGCAAGTACAGGATCATTAATGTAACAAAATCCTGCAGCTTCATCTCTAAAACAAAATATTTTTAAATATATTGAATAATTTTCTCATTAAAATACTATATAATAGGTCCCCACTTACACAATTAATTTGTCAAAAAAATTCCTGCATAAATTAAAAACTGCATAAGTCCACAAATACTTGAATTCAACATACATGAATTGGCATATTAGCAAACAAAATAGCCAATGAAATTTATGACCCATTCTTTAAGTACAGATAAAGAATTTAAAGTCATAAGTGATATTTTTGCAAAAAAGTAAATTGTTTAATGAATTTTTCATTTATGTTTTATAGAAATTCAATGAAAATAAATAGACTTGGGCATTTGCATATCTCTGAAACCAAAACAGTGTAAACTGAGGACCTATTATAAACTGGTAAATAAAGAAACAACTTGCTTTTTAGCATGATGCCAACCTCCTTCCCAATTTACAGCTATTGAACAAGAGCCATTCATTAATGCATGAGTTGCAGCTAAAGTTCCTCCAGCTTGCCAGGTTATCATAGTATAATGTTTATCCACCAGAGGGCAATCATAATCTTTAAACATAATAAAATTTTAACTTTAAATAAATAAACAAATATTTTTAAAATATATTTATTTCACCTAATCCAAACTGTTCAGACAATTTCCATAAATCTTCTTTTTCTAAATCACTGACATCTTCTATCTTTTTTAAATAGTCTATATATTCCTCTGAATGAAAACATTTTAGTTCTTCTTCAGTTGCTTGACGAGGATTCACAATATTAACTAAATCCAATAAATTATATGCTTTAATCAATTCATGAACAATATATGCCTGAAAAATTTTAAATTATTATTAAAATATGTTTTTGTTTATAATTCTGAAATCTATTCATATTTTAAAACTTTTTCATTAAAAATATTGCATTGTTAATAGAATATATTTAGCTAAAATAAATAGTATTTTTCATTTAACATTTTTATCAAAAAAATTTACCATTAGATACTGTCATAGTCGATCCATTTCTATAAAGTTGTGAAATTCTTTTCTTGCTAAACACTTAAAAAATGGCATGTCCCTCACTTTAAAGCTTTAAGTTTAAAATCTTGTTTTAGGACCTTCTGACATATTCATTTACAAAATTAATTTCTTATGGTTGTGGCAAAAATTTTGTTGAATTCATACATAGAGAATTAATGGCCTTTGGCATTTTTTTTTTTTGGTCTATCAGATCTTTTTATGTCACTACAGTGCCAGTCTCCATATACTACTTACAGCATTATATCATCGATGTCCTCAGTTATCTGACACGAGTTGAATAGTGACATAGTCGTGTGATTATGTCTAAGAGGATAAAGGTAACTTTTTGTTGGAAAGTGTGGTGATAAAAATTGTAATGTTAATTGTAATTATAATTTGGCATGGTGTAGAAGATAACGTATCATATACCATGAATGAGTAATGATTTTTATGAAATTTATTTTATTTTATAATTGCATATTCTCATCTAATTGTAAAATGAGATTCTGAAATTTCATGATTTTATTTCAGTTACTGTATGACTGATGGATAACAACTCTTATTGTTTTTATAACTTGAATGATTATTATTTATAAATTTGATTGATTTCATTGTATAACTGATGCCAAGAATCTAGTTTGAATGCTACTACTTGCCCAGAAATAGTTTTATTAGAGCATTTGCATTCAGTAGTGAATGCATTGAATAAAAAGCTCTAGTAGACTATGTTCGAGTTGACACTTCACTAATGTTCAAATATAGTTCATAGTCCCACTCTCAAAATTATTATTATACAATATAATTACATAGTAATTATATATTGTAGATAGGATTCTAGTATAACCATAGCACGCTGCTAATTGGAGCGGTGAATCTTTAATACAACGGAATTGTCGATTCATATTTTATACATCAGTCGGTGGGCGGCGAATCTTCAATTCCAATCAGCAGCGTGCTATGGTTAAACTAGAATCCTACCTATATTGTACTTAGATTGTGTTATTATTTGCATCTTATAGGCTACTAATTCCGTTGAATATCAATGGAATTAGGGTAAATATTTATCTTTCTTGTGTGACAACTAGGTGATGTCTTTATAACAGGTTTTCTTAATGACTATATACATGTTCCCTGGATCATGATGTAATTTAAATATTTGTGTTAAATACTTGTTAATCAATTTCTACACTGTAGTCCAGGGGACGCATGTATATATCCATTAATTAAAAAAAAGTCTGTTATATAGACATGTAGCTGATATATAGGGAGAGTAAATCTCATGGATGGTAAATCTATACCATTTTAAATATGAAATCCAAATTAAAATTTGACTTACTCGGTTTTCCACACGAGGCAATCGGCTCATTTCTCTTAAATAATTTTCATTATAAATAAAACCCACTTTCATCTCCGGATCCATTTTATTTTTTTTCCGCCTAATGTAAGATGCATAAATGACTTCTAAAAACAATTTAAAAATGACAATTGATGACGTTTTTCCAATCTGAAAGTGTATTTAGAATTTATTCAATTTCATAATTGCCGCTTTCAAGAACAACACATTTGAATTTATCACGTGACATTCTATTCTCTAAAGCGTTTATAGTCCATAGATTAAAGAAAACTTTCTTTAAAGAAAATTTAAATTTAAAGAATTAAAAGAATCAAAGAATTAAAGAAAAGTTTTCTTTAATCTACGGTATAGTCTAGCTTCCGGCTACGATATAGTACAAAGTAAGATTATCGAAGAGGGCGCTTTTATGAACATCGATTGTGGCTCCATCTAAGCTGTCGACCATTTCTTTCTTAAATTGCTGACCAGTAAATGAAGCAATATGCCTTTTATGAAAGGTCCAGCACCTATTAGGCGGACTTTACAGTATTTACAGAAGGGTAGATTGGTATTTAAAGATAGAGTGAAAATATTTAGTATTAATTTCAATCAAGATGGAGATCTCCATCAAGGAGCTAGGTGAGATATTATACAGACGTTTAATATTACACATTACTCGTTGCTATTTTTTCCAATGTGATTTTTTTTAAATATTCTTTTGGTACAATTTTACATTAACTAGGATTGAACAAAAATAATATCGATCGAAAGATGACGACGACTAGAGAAAACTTTCCGAAAGGAGTGCACTTTATCTGGCTTTTATTAAAATTATTATTATTTTGGCACAATTGTGCCCTTACCGAAGCACGGCAACACGTATGACAATTCCATACTATCACACTATACAACAAAATTTTTTAATTTTTATATACATATAGAAACTATATTGTGGTCTGGGATATATATACTGTATATATTTATTAAAAGCAGCAACTAACATGTTATATGAAAGTTATTTTTATTTTCATTAAAACAGATTTTACTTTTATGTTCATTCTGAAAAAGATAAAGTCAGCCAGACAGTCACATGGTAAAGCTGTCTTACCACTTCGGAAGATCTGGGTTTAAATTCAGATCCAGTTTTCAAAATGGGAAATCTGGACCTGGATCCAATTCTTTTAGCCTTCCAGTCGACCTCATCATGGATGTTGGCCAACTTGTGATGGATTCTAAAAGTGGCCATTGCCAGATAAAGTTTATCCTTTGTGCAACATGGCAGCTTACCTACAATAATCTAATCTAACCTGAAAAACATAGAGTTCTAAATCATCATCAAATATTGAAAGTTTATCATTTTTTGCTTAAATGAGATAATTATGTTCAAAAAAATAACCTTCATAATACTTCAGTTTGAAGTCACACAAAATATATATTTGTATTGAAATATATATTTTGTGAACTTAAGCTCTTATGGAATTTATAGCTTTAATTATAGTGTTAGAAGGCTGTAAACTACTGAAAATGTGTACAAATGCACAGATTACATCAATGAGAAAATAAATAGAATAAAATTCAAAACTAAATATTAACCATTACCAGATTGAAACTAGACAATTTTAACTAACTAATTAATAATAAAAGCATTAGTTATTAATGATTGATTGATATTAAAATTATTTCTAAGTTTTGATCACTGTTAGTGAACAAGAATATATAGGATTTGGTTTTGAGTTCCCAGATTTGTTTTTTTTTTCAAATATAAAATATCAAAAAATTGAAAATATGAATCTTAATTGCAATAAATAAATGCTAAATATTCATAAAAAGACATTTCAAGCCACATATGTAGCTATACAATACTTCAGTGGTGTGCAACCTGTAGGTTGGGTCCTCTCAAGGAGTCACAGAAAAATTGTTGGGGGTTGTGAATATTTTGAGAAATTCTCATTTTGGATAATAAATTTTTAATTAAAAGAACTAAAAAATAATAATTTAAAAAATACGTGAAAATCACATGAAAATTGCTCAACTCATTATTGTGTGTCTGACTGCTTTTGGATTGAAACACCACATTAATTTAAAAATTTGTTTTTTTAATATATTATAACTTTTTTTTGTTAATATGTAGTTTTTCAAAAATTTTATATCAAATCATATGTACTGAAATATAGTATAGAGATATGGATTTGTATGTGGTAAAATGACTATTATTTCTTTCATTATATGCTTATAATAGGATAGTAACAAAAATAATGGGTCATATAAAATTTCGATCTGAGTATGGGAGTTGCAAGTGTAAAAAGGTTGTGCATCACTGCAATACAATAAGTTTGTAGCAAAAATTCCATTGTATGCCATGAAATTGGAAAAATCAAAATGGTGGCCAAAGAGCAGATTTAGCACATCCTCTGGTTTTACCAGCATATTTAAATAGCTTCCATTTCTAGTCTCTGCCTAAGATAATAGTTCATATGTATAGAAGTTCATCTATTTATCTATTAATAATAATAAAAAATAAAAATTCTTTAGCATTTGTAATAATAATTTGCTTGATTTTAAAAAGCTATTTTCATTTTAGATACAAATCATTATTTAATCATAAACTATGATTTTGTTGGCCTTAATTTTATTGTGGTCGAATTAAAAAACTGTTAGTGAACAAGAATACAGGACTTTGTTTTGAGTTCCCAGATTTTTTTTTTCAAATATAAAATACCAAAAACCCAATTTTAATATTTTATAGGGTAAACTGATTTTTGATTTATGAATTCTTACTTTACAAGCAATTTCCAGGTCAGAATTAATTTGTAAAGTTGGGAACTATCTGTACCTATATAAATAATTTTATATTATAGATGAAATTGTCCCTTTATTATGCTAATTACAGTCTTTATCTTTGATCTTGGAATTAAATGAAAGCATTGATTTTAATCTATGCTTTCATTTAATTCCAAGATCAAAGATAAAATCCTAGTATGCATTGAGAATGTCGAAAGTTTGTCAACTAAATTCCTTGTACTACAGTTTTCAATTTAGAGAAATTTATGTTATATTAATTTAATTATTGGTCATTATACTTATGATTGTAAAAGATAATTTTTGAAATAATATAAATTAATATTTCTTTTACAGGGATTTTGTTTTCTGGCATTTGGCTCAATTGAAATATAAAAATCCTAATATTCAAGTGGCAATATTTAACAACATGACACCGAATCCTTTTATTCGTTGTTGGTTTGGTAAGTAGTAGTAAAAAATTTCAATATTTTTAAAGTTTATTTTTATTAGAAAAATTTTTAACATAGCCAAAAGTTTATCAAATGAAGTATATACAATTATCTTACTATTCTCCATTGGCAACTGTTGAATTAATATTTTTTTATGAATTATGATAAAGCTAGTCTGGCATTAAAAATGATCTCTTATTGCACTTTTTGAATCCTGTAATCTCAACTATTTAAAAGTAATAATTATTCAAACTTCTAATAATCTCTCAATATTTTGAATGAATTGAGAAATTTTTCAGATATCATTGAAGATCTATGTGATGATATATTTTTTAATCCCACATTTTTAATCATTCCAAAATAACAAATGTGTACAGGAAATTTGTAGTTTGTTCTTTTCAGAAGTAATTGCAAATTTTCAAATTCATTTTTATTCAAAATATTAAATATCTCTTTCACTCTTATTCACAAAAGTTTTGTGAATAAGTAGGAAATTTGTAGTTTGTTCTTTTCAGAATTAATTGCAAATTTTCAAATTTGTTTTTATTCAAAATATTAAATATCTCTTTCACTCTTATTCACAAAAGTTTTGTGAATAAGTGTAAAGGCTTTCTAAAGTTTTAAATGTCTTCTTAATCAAAGCTAATTAATCTAATTAATCACAAGCACTAATCGCATTTGAGAATCAAGTCTTAATAATCATAATTGAGTCTTCTTAATCATAGAAAACAAACTACAGTACAAACTATGGCTAGCATATTTGATTACAGTCAAATATTTTATTTTTATTTAAGGCAAATATTTTAAATTGATATTGAGTCTTAATCATAGAAAACAAACTACAGTACAAATTATGGCTATCATATTTGATTACAGTCAAATATTTTATTTTTATTTAAGGCAAATATTTTAAATTGATATATTATGACTATTAAACTAACTTGTAAGTATGGAATAATCTTCTAATAAAGTCAATTTTAAGTATTCTCAATTTTTAATTATTTAATCATAAGTTCCTATTTATTCTTAAAATTTATTTCTTAAAAATGAATAAAATGTATTCATGTGTATATTTTTTAAATTTTTTCAGAGGATTTTAAAGATGTTGTCGTGGATGTGGAAGGAAAAACAAAAGATGAAATTCTAAATCATTTAATTAGAATTTTAGGCAAATCCTCGTAAGTTTTACTCAAGATTAAATAAAATAATAAAAATAACACTTGTAGCTCTAAAGCCGATGTCTATCAAAAACAAAAATTATCAACTTGTTCACATCACCAAGTTTGGGTTTTACAACGTCCAGTTAAAATTTCTGTTAGCTTTAACTACCAGTTAGATGTTTTACAATTGTTAGATAAATTCTAATTGTTAGTTTAACATTAATTAGTGTTTATTTAGTAATTATAAAACAGATAATGGGTGGTTAAAATTAACAAGAACTTTAACTGAACATTGTGATCTTTTAGACCCAATTTTACAATTTTCAAGAAATAGTTCATCTGAACAAGATAGACATCATTGCCTAAAGCTTTGATTTATTCACATAACTGATCTATATATATTAAAGCTAAATTTTTTGAAAATTTTTCTGTTTATTAGATTTTCTCTAATTCTAAAAATTTTAGTTTTATTATATATAAATTAGTTAAATAGCTAAATTATTTAATTCTGCCTTAGAGCTAGAAGTGTTTTGTGCCTTAATAGATAGCTGAGAAATAAAAGAACAGAATTAAATTAAATGTTTATAAAAAAGTGCAAAGTTTTTAAATCATTTCAGTGACATTTTAGCTGAAGAAGAAAAACAGAATGAAAAAAAACATAATCCTGCAAATTTTGGAAAAGGCTGTGACAGACATTGTATATGTGAGATACCTGGTCAAGTTCCTTGTCCAGCTGTTTATCCTCTCCCAAAACACATGCGAGGAAAATATAGGAATATAGAAGAATAAATTTTGCAATTATATATTGAAATAATTTTTTATGTAAGTGTAGATATGTATAATAAACTATAAATTTTATATAACATTTAATTTGATCAAATAACTTCAGATCTTACATATATACAGGCTGATTCAAAAAAGGTTGTGCCAAATTTACAGACTAGAGGATAAAATTCTGAATAAAAAAAATCTAGTTGCGTTTTTTGATTTGAGCTCCATTTGAGATATAATGTGCAAAAATTTTGTGACATCATTTCTGGTTCAATCAAAAAAACTATTTTTGAAATAGGTTTATTTGCAATTTTAAAATGTTGCGTTTTTTGATTTGAGATATAATGTGCAAAAATTTTGTGACGTCATTTCTGGTTCAATCAAAAAAACTATTTTTGAAATAGGTTTATTTGCAATTTTAAAATCATCTGTAAATTGTAAATATTAAAAAATTCTCAAAAAAATTTAGAGCATAAAAAATAGATTGTTTATTAAAATAGCGACTGATTATTTAAAAATGTTTATCAAAACAGTATGTGAAGGAAATTATCAATTGGTTATTATTCCCCCCTTAGTAATCTCCCTGATTGGAAAGGAGGTGTAAATACATAGATAGATATTATAGTTGCCGGCACGAAAGTTGGAGGAAAATGACGCATGCGTTAATCAGGAAAACTACTGTTTTCCTATTCTTACCCATAAGTCCACAAATGCACAAGACCTAAGCCTGTCATTCTGTTAGGTTAGTTAAGCCGCCATATCCTCGTGAGATATTTTTATCTAACGGCGGCCACTTATAGAGCTCATCACAGGCTGGTCAACATCATGATGGGGTCAACTAGATGGTTGAAGAATGAGGTTCAAGGGGCTGGCCAGTACCCCTCCTGAAAAATTGGAGGAGTGAGACCCGGATCCTCCAGGATGGTAAGCCACAGCTTTACCACGGGGCCATCCGGCCCACCTGTCATTCTGTCAGTCCACGGGTCACACAGTTTATTCTGTGAAGTGTTCGTTATCTGAATATAAAAATCTTTTTCAAAAGTGTTCATTATCCGATTTGTTTGTTAACTGATCACCCACTGTATTACAAAATACAATATACAATTAGTTTTGATTTATGATAGAGTTTGATTCCAAGAATTTTGAACCTTGCCATCATAAGTTGGGAATGCCCACAATTTATGAATTGTCTTTTACCAATATTTATTATTATATACCACTTATCATAAACTTAACAAACACAAAAATATAAAAACCAGACACAAAATTGATGTTTTCTATACATCAGACTATTGGGTCAAGAAATTGAACTCAGGTCAATTGTATTCCAATAATAATTATCAGTGGCAATGCCATTATAAAAGTACAAATTGATTTTAAGTCAAGTTAATCATAAGTCTAGGATTACTTGTATTACAAGTTTCTTATTTCACAAATTTGAATGAATGGTTCAATTATAAAACAGGTCTGTTTTATAATCAGAACTATTGTTTTTTTTTTGTCCAGTCGGTGCTATCTTGAAATACTTCCATAATATGTCAACTAACTGTGTAATTTTAATTATATTGATTGCTAGAGCATACTGCTATCATAATGTTTAAACTTCTGAAGAATTTTTGAAATTTTCTGAAATTTGAAAAATTTTGTACATGTTCCTAAGTACAGATGTTTGTAACTAGAATATTTGTAACTTGAGAGCTCCTGAATTATGATTTGTTTGATTTTAAAAGCCATGTTTTCATTTCTTTAGATAAATAAATCATTGTTTAATCATAAAATATTGATTTTTTTAGCCATTACTTAATTTTATTATAGTCAAATTTCATTTATGAGAATAGAACTCCTGTTTTTTAACATTATATTATATTCCTGTTTTTATAAAAAAATTTATTCTTTCTCTGAATTCTTATTTTACAAGCATACTTTAGATATGAATTAATTTGTAAATTCAAGAATATGTACTTGTAATGTGTTACTATACTTGTAATGTCACTGTTTACTATTTAACTGCTTAAATCTCCAATTAAACTCAATTAATTACTTAGCACACATTGCAGTTTTAGATCAAAACTCTCTTTTAATTAGCTTTCGTTTAATACAAACGTTTTCGACGTTCTAACGCCATCCTCAGGTATCTTATCTTACAATACAATAGAATATTACTAAAGAACAGAACATCGCTATGGAATCTTGTTTCTTTCGAACAAAATTTTCAAATTCAAAAATTTAACCTCTAGCATTCAATTACATTAACATATATATATATATATTTATAATGAAACAGGATTCCATAGCGATGTTCTATTCTTTCACAATATTCTATTGTATTGTAAGATAAGATACCTGAGGATGGCGTTAGAACGTCGAAAACGTTTGTATTAAACGAAAGCTAATTAAAAGAGAGTTTTGATCTAAAACTGCAATGTTTGCTAAGTAATTAATTGAGTATACTTGTAATGTATTAGAAATTCTAAACAGCATTTTATTCCCATTGGAAATAAACTATTAAATATAATAATGTTATATAAAAATATTTTTTAAGCTAAAATTCAAAAATATTGATTTTTAAGTTGAGTTTATTTTTAGTTATATCTTTATTATTAATTCTTATTATGATGAATACCATATTTTTAAGTAAGCAGCATTTAATAATAACGATTAATATTCCTTTTGAGCATTTCATGCTCAGAAGGAATATTAAAATATGATTATATCCAGTAGTGTCATTCAAGTGGTTCACACCTATGGATAAGAAATTAAAAAAATCACAATTGAATTCTTGCAAATTTACTAAATGTTTTACAAAGTGAAATGAAATATAATGTTTTCCAAACTGTGGGGTACACCCCACTAGGGGGGGCATGAGCCTATTCCAAGGGGGTGTGGAAGAATTTAACAAAAATATCATTTTTGAGACAAACAAATAAAAAATAAATTCAAATTGAAGTCAAGAAAAAATTAATCAGCAAAAGGATTATAAATACAGTACAAATATTCATGTACTCAGAAACTTTCTACTGTAACTGTTTTAAAGACAAAATAACGATCTCGTTTAGTGACTGGAAAAGAATTGTGAGTAGCAATATCTTCCATGACATCTGATTTGAGAAAATTTGTGCTGTAAACAAGCCCCCCCATTGCATTAAACATATGTTCTATTTTTCGTTTTTTTTTGTAAGATTTGTTCACTTGTATTAAAAATTATCATACTATAATAAATATGTATATTTTCATGTATAAGAACTTTATTTATATAGAATATGGTATACTGTTTTGAAGTATTAAACTGTAAGTAGAAAGTATTTATAAAATTAGACTGTTATGGAATGAGGGAGGGCGTACCAAGTTTTAAGAAAAAAGGGGGGTGCAGACACAGAAAGTTTGGAAATCACTGATATAATATATAAAATATAATAATAAATTGCAATTATGTTTTATAATAAATTATTCTAAGGCATAATTGAAAATTATTGAAAGCCATACTTATTTGACAATAATTGGTTGCAATGGAAATCATGATTCATTTATCTTACAACTTTGTACAAATATCTTACAATAATGAAAATATGTATTGAAATAGCATTATAATAGTGCCTATTAAAAATATTATTTTAAAATTATTTTTATCAAAAAGAAAATTATCTACTACTAAATAGAATTAATTATTATTTTGAATAACACCACTGATTATATCCATCTTCAGAATATAGTTTATTTAAGTCTTCTTTTTTTTTATTTTTTGAGCAATTAGACAATTTTAATTATATATATTCTTTTTGATTTCAAGTATTATTATGTATCTTCAAAAGATTTATTTTAAATTATTAGAATTAATTATTTTAATATTTGATTTCAGAAATAATTAAAACAGAAAGTCCACCTATTCTTAATTCAAATTTACCTGAAGTAAAAAAGGTGACTGTTCCTTGGGATCCACAACTTTCAGAAGAACAAGAAAAGGGTTAGTTCTTTAATAATTATTTAAATATCAGTTGCATTAATTTATTTTTTCTAGTAAAATAATTGGCAATTTCCTCTTTTCAGTTTCAAATATTATTAATAATAATAATAATAATAATAATGGTTCTGAAATTCAAGGTATGTAATAACTATCTTACAAAAAATTTTAAATTAAATTCAACTAATGACAGTTTTACTTTTATAAGATTCTGAACAAAGATATGCCAGTACTTCATTATTTGGCAATCTTCCTGATCCAAAGAAAGGTCCACTTCCAAATTCAAAAATTGATCAATTGGATGAAAATTCTCAATTTGTCTCAGTCCGAAAATTCTTCAATGAAGAATATTGTTATATTATGGATGCTAAAAATTGTGGAAACATTGGAAGATATTTAAATGTAAGCAGATGTCTAAATTGTAATAATTTTTAATATAAAAAAATTATATGAGATTTAAACTGTGTACAATTTAATATAGAATGTATTTAGAAAAATAATATTTAATTAATTCTCAGTTATTATCTGATACAAGCTTATATAAAGTTGATATTCAATTTTGCATTGTTTTGATGATCACTATTATTTATTTATAAGAATTCTTTTTAACATATTAATGGATAGTGATAGTGATAACCTTGTTATTTTTTTATTAAGATTTTTTAAATATGTTATTTATACTAGATCCTCAATTTGCATTATAAATGTTTTCTCAAAAAATACAATGCAAAATGAAATTATACAAATCAAAATGCAGATTTTCTAGATATATTTTATAATTTAATTATTTGAGATAGATTCTTGAACTGCATGTATGAATTTAATATATTATTATAGTAGTGAAACAGAAAAAAATAATGAATATATTAAAAAGAGTTATATATTTGAAAAATCAGTTAATGAAAGAATAATAAATATTCCAAAAAAGTAAAAAAAAGAAAACTATTTTTTGTTATCAGATTTATTTCTTTTCATATTTTACTTCAGCCTGCCTGTATACTCATGATTTATATTTTTTTTCAGTAAAGATAAGATATTAAGATCCTTCTTCACAGCAAATTACAATTCAGCCTGCATTTTACAACTTACTAATGTATGATGCAATATTTATTCTAAATGCAAAAAGTTAGCATGAAACTGTTTATATGGTTTATTAAAATTTCCCCCTTATATTATTTATAATGTTTAATATCAGATAAAATAGATTTCAATTTTGCCAGAAAAATAAATATATAAAATATGTTTTGTACTATCTAATACTAAATGAATGAATAATAAATATACCATTCTGCTGTCTTAAAACCTTTAATGTTTTAATCAGTTAATTTATATTTTTCTGCCAATGTAATAGGCAAAACAATGTTATTTAATGAAATGAAGTTAAATAAGAATCTACTGTACAATGACAGAAACATTAATATACAGATATATTCTGTGGAATTTTTAAATCTTAAAGATGCAAAATAATTACTGAGCATCAATTAAATCTGTATCTCTGCTTTTTCCAGAAAAATAAGAAAAAGTTTCTGAATAGTGTGTCTGTTTAAATGCTGTGGATGTTGTTATGATTATTGAGCATATTTTATAAAGTAAAGACTCTGTCTCTATAGCCTTCAACTTCAAATTTCATAGGGGTTTTGCTCCCTGGATCATCCCGTCTATAGAGGGAACAGAGTAGATGCTAGCAAGCTGAGTATGTAGGGGTATCTATCTATGTGCTAAACATTTGTAAATGACCTAACCAACATATTTGAAATGAAATTTGTTTATTTCATCCTATACTTAATTTGTGATTATTAATGTTTATTTATTTTACTTTGTTTCATTTATATTTGTATTTTATTATTTTGTAACATGTAAGCTTTTGTTTTCTTCTTATATATACAAATATCATATTTAAATAAATTATGAATTTATAAAAAATATGTAAGTGTGTATATATATATATATTTAGAAATCCAAAATTATTAAGTATATATTTGTTTGTCCTTTATAATTGTTTTTCATATTACTCAGTGCTACATTCCTCCTATCCATGACTTTTTGAACTACTATTTCCATGGAATCCTTCATCCCTTGTCTTGATTAATCCCCCTACCAAATTTAATGCCATTCCACTTGTTAGATTGAACTACAGATGGCTCTGAGTAGTATCAGTTTAATTGCATTTATTTCTAAAATTTTTAATTTTGATTAAATTCTCCATATAAAATTGCAATATATATTTATATTCATATATCTTTTCTATATTCTTTTTAAATGAAATTTTTCTATTTTAGCATAGTTGCAATCCAAATGTTTTTGTACAGAATGTTTTTGTTGATACTCAGGATTTAAGGTTTCCCTGGGTAGCATTTTTTGCTATGGTGTAAGTAAAATATTTTCATTTATTTGTTTTACTTTATAATAATAATATTAATAAAAAAATCTTTACTGATATAGTTATCTCTAATAGAAACAATATTCAAAGAATTTTGATATAAATAATTAAAATATTTTTATTAAATTTATGTAACCATTTTTTATTAGAAAAAACAATAATTAATTCCTAATTTTTAGATATATTCGTGCTGGCTCAGAATTAACTTGGGACTATAACTATGATGTTGGAAGTGTTCCTGGTAAAGTTATGTATTGCTATTGTGCATCATCTGAATGTAGAGGCCGTCTGCTTTAGTAATATATAAATTGCATCAGCATTCCTCAGAAAAAATGAGATGAAATATAATTGCTATTGATATGATCTTATAGTCAATAGTGATTGTAATGAGAAACTAAGTAGAATGAGAAAAAAGAAATACATACATATGTATTTAAATATGTGTTTGTATAATATGTATATCAAAAGTATTTGCATTTGTCATTGAGTTATAGTTGTGGAATGGAACTACAAAATGATCATATATTTATTATGTTTTCCATCTGTGTATATTATGTTCATGAAATTTAATTGCATCACTCATTAAAATTATTCTTTGTTCATAAATGAATAATATGTATAATTTACATTATAATTTCTAAAGCCTCTTTATTTTCAATATAAATAAGTTCTTGATAAAAAAAGAACTTATAAACATAAGAAACAATGTAAATCCTTTTTTTTTTTTTTTATCAATAATTCAAAAAATTTTTAAGTAAAATTTTTTGTTTAATCAATCCTACAGAATAAGAATTTAATTCCTTATTGTGGTTTTATTTTCTATTGTTAAATATTTGGTAATGTGATTATCATATAATGATAAAAAATATATATATAAAAAAAATAATGTAAATCATGAATCTCTAATTAGATTCTGCTTTGTATAATAATAATTTTTATGCGAATAGAATAATTGATTTTGTCATTGTACGAAATATCACTGCCAAAACTGACTTTGTACATGCTGTATCATATCTATCAATGACTATTAAAATAACTTTTTTATAAATAATAGATTGTTTTCTTAAATAACTGGCTTAAGTATAGTATTTATATTTAAACAAAAAAATTATATATATATAAAATCGAATGTTTGTATATATTATACAGTATAGTATTTTTTGCATTCTCATACGATTTGACCTATCGGTGCTAAACTTTTAATAGTGACGACCTTATGATCCTATCGTAACTTATGTATAGCTTGATTTCCCCAGCCCAGATTGACGGCGTAGAAACGCTTCTCTTTCCACGCTGGATGACTCGGTATTATTCTCGGAATCCATCTCTTGGAAATATCTTGGGTTCGGACCGGCCGGTCGATACTCTTCAAACGATGTAATTATATATACCGGTATATCGTTGATAAAACTGGAGTGCCTACTCCAATGAACAGTTAGCAGCCAAAACAAGATTGGCGGCAGCTACATTATAGGAAACGTGAGCTGAATCTTTAGCTGAATACATTTCTTGCTATTTGTCAGAGTCAGTTCAACATATGATCGAGCAGAGCGACCGCTCAGGGTGCCGTTATTTGAGAGGTGCCAAAGATCGCTGGCGCATTATGTTTGTTATTATTATTATCGTAGTAAGAGAGAATGTTTCTTACAGATAATTTAAACAGTGAGCGCATTAGGCGGCCTCCCAGTTCGCTTACTGTTGCGCCCCCCTCAAGTTCCACTCACCGTCAAAACTGAAGACGTCTTAAATCGTTAGATTTGACGCTAATCATCAAAACTAACAACTTGAGGGGGCGCAACAAAAATTTTCGCTCGGCGCTGAAAACTAGAGCCGGCACTACTATTTTGCGTTATTTTTTGTTTTTTTTTTTTTTTGCGTTATTGGTGTATATTATTTAGCGTATGGATGTAAGAATGAGCAAATACAATGTGATAGAAGGTAGGAAATACCTTTCACTTGGAAATAGAACCTTTCAAAGGTGAGGAAATATATTTGGCAAGATATTGCTCTCATTGCTTTTAAAAATACGAAATTGATGCTAGTGTTGTATTCACAACTGTATCGATTTAACAGTGATTAAAGATATAATTTAAGATTGAAGAAAATTCTAAGCTTAAACACTAGAAATATTCAGTAAGCATCAGTGCCGGATTAATGTAATTAATGTAGCATATGTTAAGAAAGAGGCCCTATATTAAAAAAAATAAAAAAACGCAAATATATTTGAACACACATTTTTAATTTGTATAGTAGTTATCATTATCAAAAATAACATAGTCAACATTAAATATTAATTTTTCTACATTTAGCATGAGCAAATTTGTTTTACACAGAAGTTTATGTTCAGAGTCACACTAAGTCACCTTATGCTCTTTCTCTCACAATTTCCTGATACCAAATGAAAAGGCGCTAAATATGGCATAAATCACAAGATCATTGGTTTAACGCTCGTATTAGATGATCAAAAAATTATGTACATATTTATTGGCGTAGGGCCTATAGCATATGCTACTTTTGCTACTATATTAATCCGTCACTGGTAAGCATTCATATATCCAACTATTTTATTGCATTGTGGCAGGTAAAGTAAAATATTGCCTTGTGTTTTATAATAGATTATAGTTGCCGGCACGAAAGAAAAAGGGAAATGACGCATGCGTGTTGTATGTCCTTATCGACTGCAGTGATCTGGATTTATCCAGAGTTACTCTTACTAAACTGAAATGGCGTCTACTTGTGATCGTAGTATGTTTATTCAAGAAAAAATTTTAAATAATCAAGCTCGAACGATTATTTTTAATGCTTTTAATTATCTAAAGGAAAGTAAATCTGGAGATAGTAACAATGCAATTATTAAAGAGACCAGCAAAGCAACAGGCGTATCATATTCAACCTGTCGAAGAATAATTGTTGACAGAACTACACCGGATTCGGAAGAAATAATTCGAACCCCAGGTAAAAACGACCAAGGATATCCGTATTAATTGATGTCGACGAATTTGATCTTTCTGTTATTCAGGCAACTGTGTCAGAAATTTTCAGAAAAAATGAATATCCAACCGTACCGGAAATTTTAGTACGTATAAGAGAAAAAATAAACTATGAAGAAAGCGAAAGATCGTCGAATAATGAAAAATAAACTTCACTTCAAATACGGCAAGATTGAAAACAGATCGTTTTTCATAGAAACAGATGATGTTGCCCATCGTCACAGATATTTACAACAGATACACCATTTTAGAGAAAAGTTAAAGCTCATCATCACAGATATTTACAACAGATACACCATTTTAGAGAAAAGTTATAATTTTGTATATTTAGATGAGACATGAATAAAGGATAATAATTCTAAGCAAAAACAATGGCATGATAATTTATCTGCTAAGGGTTGAAAATTACCTCTTGGAAAAGGTCGACGTCTTATCTTGTTACATGCAGCTGGTGAGGGTGGGTTTATACAAAACGCAAAATTATTATTCCGTTCTGGCACTAACTCCGAAAATTATGATGATGAAATGGATGGAAATAAATTTAAACATTGGTTCCAATCACAATTATTACCAAACATCCCTAATAATTCTGTCATCATAATGGATAATGCACCTTTTCATAGCATGTTGCAAGAAAAACTTCCAACATCAACATCTAGAAAAGTTGAAATGATAGAATGGCTCAATTGTCATGGAATTTCTTGCTCTCCAAACATGCTTAAACATGATTTATATAAATTAGTGAAACAATTTAAAAAAGAAAAACAAAGATATGTGATTGATCAAATAGCATCTCAAAATGGACACAGCATTATCAGATTACCTCCTTACCACTGTGACTTAAATCCAATAGAACTAATTTGGGCACAAGTAAAGGAAGATATCAGAAGAGAAAACACAACTTTTAAACTCAACGATGTTGAAAAATTAATTGATTCAGCAATCATAAAGGTCTCACCAACAAATTGGCAGAAATGTATTGACCATGTTATTAAACTAGAAAAATTATATTGGAAATACAGATGGAATTATCGAACAACAAGTGGAACCATTATTTATTAATATTACAGAAAATAATAGTGATTCAGATTCTGAAGCGTCTGATGTGGGTTGTTTAAAAAAGTTGAAAAATTTCAGCAATCATAAAGGTCTCACCAACAAATTGGCAGAAATGTATTGACCATGTTATTAAACTAGAAAAATTATATTAGGAAACAGATGGAATTATCGAACAACAAGTGGAACCATTAATTATTAATACTACAGAAAATAGTAGTGATTCAGATTCTGAAGTGTCTGACGTGGGTTGTTTATCTTAATAATATTTTATGAAAAGGCTCATGAATGTAAAAAAGGTTTGTTACATACTGTGAACATGGAAATAAAAATATTTTGACTGAAGTTTGATTTCTCTGAGAATAATTCACCGGTGTTAAGTTGGCCCCCCACTTTTGAATTTTTAAATTTTTTCTTTTGCATTCGTTTGCACCCCGTTAGCACCTTTTGCACTTTTAATAATTTCGTTTGCACCACCACCGTTTGGCCCCTAGAGCCAAAACAAATTTGGGGGCTAACTTCACACTAACCCCCCAGTTGCGAATTTTCGAATTTTTTCTTTTGCACTCGTTAAGCAAATCGTTAGCACCTTTTGCACTTTTTATATTTAGGTTCTAGACCCAACGGTTTGGCCCCCAGAGCCAAAATAAATTCGATGAGACTAACCTGATATTTGCTTCTTTATTGATGTCATTAATCATAAATCACTTCATAACATATCTACTTATGCATAGAAATACCATAATTTACTAGCAATTATTATAAACAAAATAGTTATTTCTAAATACAAAAAGTATTATAAGATATCAGTCTATATTTATTTAACCACATTATTTAAAAGAACTTATAATGAAAATAAAATAATATCGAATTTTATTAATTCTTATCACTTAAAGTATTCAGTAATTTGACTATTTTCTTTCACAAATCCCTAAATAAACATACTCTTAAAATATGAATTTTTATGGTAAAAAATATGAATATTACGCAAAAAAGTTTTATTTTGTAATAAAACTTATTACATAAAAAGCATAATATCTATATTTATTCCTTTTCCATAGAGGCCAAAATTAAATAAACCATTATTTATTAATCCAAGCAAACGGAAATTTTAAAATTTTCATATCGTATATACAATATATATACTTTTGTGTATATGATATGAATATACATTTGTTTTAATTTAATTATTTTTTGTCCTACTATGAAATTATTTCTATAAGTTAAAAATAAATATTTTTATTTTTAACTTATTTTAAAATTTACATTTGTTTTATTTTTAAATTAAAACAAATGTATATTCATATCATATACACAAAAGTATATATATTGTATATATGATATGAAAATTTTTAAAATTTCCGTTTGCATGGATTAATAAATAATGGTTTATTTAATTTTGGCCTCTATGGAAAAGGAATAACTATTAATTATATCTAATTAGCTAATTTTATTAATGAATTATTATTTTTTACATAATAATAATTAATATACTAGTAAATTTTGTGTGCAGTTACAATAATTAAATCGCCTAATAAAAGCTAAGTTTAGTGCATTAAGATATTGAAATACGTCATTAAATATAAATAATTTTTTGTTAATTAAATACATTAAATTTTATTAATTATATTGTGTATCTGTTGCTATCAAACATTTACTTATGTCTAATATTTATTCGTAAATTAAGATTTAAATCTTTTATAATAGGGGTTCTTAACCGGGGTATCCATACCTCTTGGAGATATGGGACTCGATCTCTAAAGTAAGTAAATTCAAGCTGTTGATATATTTGGAAATCATACTATCAACTAATATATTGGAGTGGTGGTGATTACTTCGACAGTCAAGTGAAAGGGGGTATGGGATCATTGGACAATCTATAGGGGGCCTGGAGTCATCAAAAGGTTAAGAACCCCTGTTTTAGAGAGATCGTTTATTCTTGTTTGTTTTACATTAATTAAAATAAGCAATTTCTAATTGTATATATTTATTAATTAAATTGCATAGACATATTTATTTTTTTAATCTTACATAGTTACAGTTTAAAAAATTGCTACAAGAATATTATGTAAAATTTTCTACAACCATTTGGTTACATTTTCCGATATAAATAAAATTTGTGGCACAGTCAGCGTCTTTTTTTCAAAGAATAGAACATGATCAGAATTAAGTTGCTGTCTGTTTCAAATTCGGCATTGTTCATCAATGTTAAAATAATGTGCAGAAAGAATACAGAATTCATGCCATAATGAAATAATTCTGCCATTTCACTGTTAAAACACCTGATATTTCATTAAATATTAATGAATTATAATTAAGAATACCTTCAATTTTTAAATACTTTTTTCCTTATTTATAATTTTGTATTTTGTGTATTGATACAAGAATACTTTAAAATGTTATTGGTAGTTTAAGAATTTTTTAAAAATAAAATATTTATTCTAAGAAATTACGAAGACGTGTATTATCTATCATTTTTTCATGACAAATTACAGTTTTATTTTCAGTTATTGTTCTTCTATAAAATTGTAGCAAACAAAAGTTTTTAAAATTAATGGATTCTTTATAAAGTTTTTTATTATAAGTTCGAACAAGTTTCGATATCTTAATTCAGGATTAGTCTATATTAACAATTTCTGTGACTTATTTTTCATTTTTTTAATGCTATCAGATTTTATTTTAAAGCTTTACATGACCAAATCTGCAAGAAAAATATAAGGTGGCGAACCAATTAGAAATCCGCAAGGAAATACGTCATGGGCTGACCACACCTTTGGTAGGTCGGTCATTTGTGTTGAAAAGGGTGGATATATATAATTCTAACTCTCCTAACGCTCTTCCTCATATTTCTCGGCCGATACTAAATATTTAAATAAAAACACAAAGAAATATACAGTACTCTGCTGTACACTAAATATTATAAGTAGATTAATCAGTGTACCCAGCGTTGCCCGGAAATTTCTAACACATCATTTGTAAAAAGATATTAGTTTCTGGTTTGTGAAATTTTTTAATAAAAATGATATTCTGCCTGTAAGCAAAACCAAAAAAAAATAAAATTTTTTGCAACAATGATATCGTTATGACATCATATTCGGAACTTGTGACATTACGCACTGTGACGTTTCGTGATGTCCTCTGTTCCCATTTCAAAACTATTGTGACATCACTCATTGATACATCATACACCGATGGCATTCTGGGACGTCATACATTGTTATGAATATCCGAACTTTTGTGATGACATTCATTGTACGTCATAATGATGTCACATATGCTGCGTTTTGTGATTCTCTATCGCTACTTCATATGTTGAAACTATAGTGACATCATGCATTGATGATGTTCTGGGATGTTGTCTATTATTAAGTCGCACTCCGTAATTTTTTGATGTCGCTAATTTTATATCATAATTACGCCATATTGTAACATTTTGTGACTATTTATTGTTACGTCGCAACACATCATACTTGTGAAAGGCTCTGCAGCATCAACAACAGTTTGAAGTGTTTAAAAACGTATTTTAAATTATGATTTATATCATAATTCTTTGATATATATTATACAGTATAAATAAAACGCTTTTCACCTTATCTTACAAGAATTATTCTTTCTAATTCACATAAATTTTAAGTGATCTATTTTCAGGATAATTTGTAATATTTTCGTTAAATTAAATACTATTTTATATTATATCCTTGATACTAGAGTACAGGATAATAATAATTATATAAATTTGTTAATGTTTTATTTTATTTAATATTTTTTACAATAGAATTTTTTAGAATTTAAGTAGCATTTATTGTAGGAAAATTTATTTGAGAAAATATTATTTATTTTCATAAGAAAAATAAATGTTTAATTATTATTAAAATCTTGATTTATGGATTTTATCAATTTTATGACAATTTTTGTAGCATTTTTCATTTAATGATGCAGAAACTCCATAAATCTTGTTTCATATTATTGCATTCTCTTGTTTAATTTCCTCGTAAATATTAGTTTTATTTAAATTTAAATTTTTAAATTTTATAGCTTTACAGTTTCAAGAGGAATTTATTTATCAAAGCTTTCATTTGTGTGCAGGATAATGTTACAGGTTTCTCATTCAGTAGGAGGCTGGCAGCATTTATTTCGCAATCCTGCCCACGTGTTCATCAAAAACACCCTTGTATGTTAGCAATTTCAGTCCAATTTATTCTATTTATAACAACCATTTCAAGTGACAAAATCTTTGCATTCTTCCTTCAGGCAGGAAAGTGTGGCATTTTCAGAACTTGTTTAAAATGTTTAAACAAGTTAAATGTTTAAAATGTAATAATGGTGATTCTAATAGATCATAACATTCAAGTTTTGTTTATTCTATATAATTAAAAAAAATAAACAGGTTTTATTGCAAGATTGCAATGAATTTTACACTTTCTAACAGCAGCAGTTTCACTTGAATGGTGAAAAAATTGATAAGTGAAATTATTTAAAAATAACGATAAGCTTTATAACTTTTTCCCGAAACCTCTGCCTGTTTTAAAATTTTTGGGGACTTTATTCATTTATTAATGAATATATATATATAATTTATGATAAATACAAAATAAAAATAAATATATTTTGTATTTATTATATATATATGTTTTAAGTACATAATAAATAAGTTGCATTTTTTAATTATATAATTAAAAATATAGAACTTAATATAAAATAAACATGTTTTATTGCAAGATTGCAAAGAATTTTACAATTTCTAACAGCAGCACTTTCACTTTAATGGTGAAAAAATTGATAAGTGAAATTATTTAAAAATAACGAAAAACTTAAAACTTTCCCCAAACCTCTGCCTGTTTTAAAATTGTTAGGGACTTTATTCATTTATTAATGAATATATATATATAATTTATGATAAATACAAAATATAAATAAATATATTTTGTATTTATTATATATATATATGTTATAAGTACATAATAAATAAGTTGCATTTTTTAATTATATAATTAAAAATATAGAACTTAATATTATTAAAACTGTACTTTAGTTTATTAAGTAGATGCCATTAAGCAGTCTTATGTTTATTTATACTATAAAAAGCCGTATAAATAATGCGAAAAACAGTATAAATTAAAGCCTATGTCGTCTGCGATTTCACTAACGGAAGTATCTGGAATAAGTAATGCTCTGTTTCCTGACCGTTTCTGATTGGTTGAATAACATTTTCTCAAATACGCATACATCATTTTCCTCCAACTTTCGTGCCGGCAACTATAATAATAAATTAGGCAAGTGTAAAAGTTAAGAAAACAAAACAAATATTTATCATCAAACTGTAATTATGTAAAACAAGTTTTAGAGACTCCAGTTTCAACTTGACCCAGTATTTGAAATCATATGAAGCTATAGCAATTTTTGTAATTTTTTATGGAATATTTATTGATCTTTCATAGAACATTGGTGTTCCGTGGAACATAATTTGGGAAATACTGGTCTGAAGGAACAAAATGTTATGGAATGGCTCAATTGAATTTAAATACAGAACATTGGTGTTCCGTGGAACATAGTTTGGGAAATACTGGTCTGAAGGAACAAAATGTTATGGAATGGCTCAATTGAATTTAAATCTTCATTTTTAAATACTTGTATTTTTCTAGTTACAAACAAATTTTTATAATTCTAAAATTTATATTCAGAGCTTGCATCAAACACATTACAGTATTTATGTATATCAAGTTGGCAGACCCACTCTGACAATTTTTAAAAATTTACAGTCAAACATCATTTCTGATGTTTTTTTTATTGTTACACTTGGGATCAGTACCGGATCTATTTTGTCACCTGAGGCAATATTAGAAAATGGCACCCTCTCTCTTCTCCACTCACGCACATTAATACATAAACATTTGTAATAATTTGGAACCGGGAATGTAATGACATCAGCAATGGAGAAACTACAATGTGCAGGACCCCGCCATGCGGGGGCGTCCAGAATTATAGAGGACCTAAATTCTTTGTCTATATTTTCTTTACATTTTTTAAATTTACAATATAATACAGTAAAAATTAAATGCATCACGAAAACAGTGAAACATTCATTGAATCGGAGCAGTAGCCAAAAATATGGAAATAAAAGATGTGATTAGAGATTTTGCATATTTAAAATCCAGAAGGAAGAATTTAAATATATTTTCTTTTGATAATTTTCAATTGTATTTTAAATGATGCAATTTTGTTTTTTTTTTATTTTCTAATAAAAATAACTAGATAAATTTTTCTTGTAGTAGAGGCCCGAATAATATTTTGCAGGTGGCCAAAAATTTTAAGTTCTGCCACTGGACATCAGATACATAGTCACTGAGAAATATACAAAACCCTTGTTTTTCAAAGCAATAAATAGTCAACAAAATACAGATATCCCTCCTATAACACGGTTTCGCTCCAACACGATTTGAAAATTGCGGAAACCCTCATATAACACGGTACTTTATGACATGGTTTTTACTTAATACATTTAGAAAATTGCGTTTACTCTCCTACAACACATATTTTCATTAATTTTTGTAATCCATAGTAGGGACACAAAATGCAATTATTGGTAAATACTTTGCTAAAATTAGTCACAAACGCAATTTCGTTAGTTGGCCATGAGAGGACGAACACAATCTGGGTGCATTCCAAACCTCAACAGTAAGTCATTAGTCATTAGTGTCTTTTGACGTCAGAAATAACTCAACATCAGTATGTTTCTGGAACGACTTGCTGAGTGTGGAGATAAGACAGCGGCTAACATGATGATGATGATAATGAATGTTATAACTTCATTGGCGTCATTAGAAAGCACTAAAATTTATTTGCCAGTAAACAACAACAATGATAATGCTTTGTTACACTCTCTTAACTTTTAAAATCTTATCATCTAGTACAGGGGTCGGCAAACTGCGGCTCTTTGAGTACGTACATATGGCTCTGAACTAAAACTAGAAGTTCACATAATCAGGAATCATTAACCAAAGCCTACGTCGTTAACCAAGACATTTTTTTCTTACAACCACTTGTCGTTAACCAAGTACGTCATTATCCGAGGCTGTCGTTAACCAAGGTACCACTGTACTATATTATACTAGACTGTGATTGGTAGCAATGATCCAATGTCTTGTATTTTCAATATAGCATTTAATATTTAAATTTTATTAACATTGGATTACATATATTTAAATATTCCAATGCTAAAAAAATTTAACTGACAAGTGAGTTTTATTTAAGATCAAAAGGAGTCTAAAATAAAATTTATTTTTTTTGATAGTGTTTTGTTTTTCCTTTTTTTTTTTGTTGACATGAGACTTGGATCTTTTAGTATTATGTTTGATTTTTTTATACTTATAATTTAAATATCCAATTATCAGATTTTAAAGTTTTGATTAAAAAAATCTTATAAAAATTTAAGATATACAATATAAATGAAATAATTTCTTCATTAACAGATAAAATAGCATATAATGATATCAGAGTTGATGTTTGGCAAAACACCACTCTGATTAATTATTATATTATAGGTTAAAGATCTTTAACTTATCCTAATTACAATAGTTTTACAATAGTTCCTGATTAACTTAGTTTTGTTTAATTGAGATTCTGAATTATCCAAGATGAATGAAAGTTAATTTTTAAATTATACAATAAAAATCATTATATTTAACAAGCAGATCTCACCTGAGATTAGAGTATATGTCATCATGTTATGTATTAAAATCTAGTTTATTTAATAATAATTTACCAAACATTCTGTGTTATCCAAGTTTTTTATGTTGATGCTCTCTTAATTAAATCAGAAATCTGCTGAACTCTATTTATTAATATTATTTTTTTATTTTTATTATTGAACACTCTTGACTCAAAAACTGTTAATTAAAATAGAGAAATCCCTGTTTTTGGAGGATTTATTTTCTACTAATCATTGAAGCTCCAAATCTGATTTTAAAATTTTACTTAAGACTAAAATAATATATGCTAAATTACTTATTTTAAGTTATTTTCAATGAAATTGAGTATGCATATTTTTTTTAATACAATAGAAAAATAATTGAGAATCTAAGGTTAAAAACATAAACTAGGTTTAGAATGATAAAGAATAAACTTGCTTAATAGGATCAAATTTTAAATTCAACTTATCTGTAATCTTTAAGTACTTAGTACAGCAAACATCAGTTTCAGTACACAGCAAAATAAAAGAATAAAATAGTAGTTCTATTCTTTTATTTTGATTTATAACTGAAGAGAGACTTTGTCTGAAAATAAAAGCTTAAAAATAAGTTGAATTCAAAATTTGGTCCTATTAAGCAAGCTTATTTATTATGAGTTTAAGATAATTGAAATTTTTCTCAATTCAGTTTTGTGTAATAATATAAAAAATTTATTGAAACTAATAGAATAAGATACAACAGTTATTTGATTTGTCTACAAACAAATTAGTTGTCTATTTATAATTATTCACATCAATTATATAAAATAATTATAAGTTTTTTTTATATAATATATTGTTATATAACATATAATGGTAATTAATATATTATAATTATTTATAGAATAATTAACTATATTTATCAAATATTATGTAGATGATAATAGATAGTTACTAACCAAGTTAATTCAAATTCCACCCAGATTATTTTGAGATATATGTGATTGATATATCACTCTATTGATATATGGGATTGATATATTTTATGTAGCTATCAGTTAATAATAATATAATTCAATTTTATTTTTATAATTCATACTTATTTATTATGCATTATCAGTTAGTTATAAAATATTTTAAGTATTTAAATAAATTTATCTCACGTATAATTAGTATTTATGAACAAAAATTTTTAATAAACTGTTTGGATCTTTGATACAAAATCACATTTATATTATTGAAAAAGATACTGTTTCTAGGCAAATATATTTATTAATCACTACCAATATATAATCAATATATTAATAGTGATTATAATAAATACATTTATCTGTAAACAAAGCTTTTTATTATTATTAATTTATAATTTTTGAAATGGAGGATTAAATTTTAAAAGATATTGATATACAGATATTCTTCAACCTATGAATACCTTGACTTTTGACCATTCATATTTAGGATGGTGATGTAATCAGTAAATTCTGGGATTGGTCAATCAATTCCAAGGGTTTGAATCCTGGCCCAATGATATGATATATTGAAAGAATCTTTTTTTTTGGGTTCTGTATACTTATTAAGATAATATATAGTGCTCTAATAAACATTAGTAGTGAGAAATCAATAACTTTTGGACATTTACAACTTATGACTGCTCTGACTTAGGGCTTCTTTGCCCGGGAGGTCTATTATAGGCTTCATTCTTCTGGGAGAGGGATTTCTTGGACCCATGGAGGGCAATTATAGGCTTCATTCTTCTGGGAGAGGGATTTCTTGGACCCATAAGGTAGAGCATTTGTCTTTTGAGTAGGACAGAACACACTGTAACATTCTTGGGATGGTTAAGGATTACATGGTATCTAGATTTAACTTCTTCTGGCCCTTCACTGTTGTTTTTCCTAGTTTGGAGAGCTGGGGAGGGGGATTTGCGTGCAATATAAAGGGTGGCTTGGTCTGGTTTATGGACAGTTCCAAAACCACTACTGGTGTTGGGGCGGGGATTTACTGCAAGGGGACGCGGAGGGATTCCTATTACCTTGGGCGGTTTGCCACTGTCTTTCAGGCAGAAATTTTTGCTATTTCTGCATGTGTTAGAATTACTCTTGATAGGGATTATGTAGATAAACATATTTTTATCCTATCTGACAGTCAGGCTGCTCTTAAAGCACTTATTTATTTTTATCCTATCTGACAGTCAGGCTGCTCTTAAAGCACTTGATAAATTCCCATATTTTTTCCTATCTGACAGTCAGGCTGCTCTTAAAGCACTTGATAATTCTTATCCTATCTGACAGTCAGGCTGCTCTTAAAGCACTTATGTCCCAATTTTTTTCAAAACTTGTCTGGGAATGCTGTCTTCTCATTGAAGAACTGGCCACCAAGAACAGGGTGCAACTTGTTTGAGTGCCGGGGCGCAAGGGGATTGGGGGCAATGAGGTTGCTGATAGGCTTGCCAAGTAAAGGGCTTCTGCCCCTTTTTTGGACCTGAGCCTGTCTTGGGCATTAGTATGGATGTCTTTGGGTGGGTTGTCAAAGATTGGCTGGCGGCCCAGCATCATGCTTTCTGGAGGTGTATCCCTGGCCTTAGGCAGGCAAAGGCTCTCATTTTGAGTTGCTCTGTTCAGCGAACTAAAGAGCTGCTTTCTCTGAATAAATACGAAGTTAGGATTGTTACAGGGCTTCTTACGGGGCACTGTCATCTTAGAAGACATCTTCACTTGATTGGACTTGTTGATCCCTATGTGTAGAAAATGTTAATATAATATGGGAGGAGTATACATGTGTAGATGATGTCAGTATGAGGAGGAAACTCCTCTTCACATTTTAGATGTGTAGAAGATGTCAGTATGAGGAGGAAACTCCTTTTCACATTTTGTGTGAATGTGTGGCCCTTCTGTCATCTAGAAGACATCTTCACTTGATTGGGCTTGCTGATAGCCCTTTGTGTAGAGAAAATGTAAGTATGAGGAGGAAACTCCTCTTCACATTTTGTGTATGGGGATGTATTTTTCTGTTCCCGAGGATCTTGCTTCTGTCCCATTGTGGGATGTATTTTTCTGTTCCCGAGGATCTTACTTCTGTCCCATTGAAGAATGAATGTGTAGCCCTTTCGTGGCTTAGGCGTGATCTCTTGGGGATGTGTATTTTCCTGTTCCAGAGGATATGGCTTAGGCTTGATCTCTTGGGGATGTATTTTCCTGTTCCCGAGGATCTTGCTTCTGTACATTGAGGAAAATTCTGTCATTTGTTTTAAAGACGTGTCGTCTTCTGGGATGATTTGATTGGGGTTGCGCAATAGACCATTGTTGGTCACGGTGTTTGGGCTGGGCAGACTCCTCCCTTTTCTACTTACTTACCTAAGACTTCTTTGATGGCAGAGTTTGAATCAAATCTTGCCAATAAGGAGGATTATGATGATGGAGCACAATAGACCATTGTTGGTCGCGGTGCTTGGGCTGGGCAGACTCCTCCCTTTTCTACTTACTTACCTAAGGCTTCTTTGATGGCAGAGTTTGAATCAAATCTTGCCAATAAGGAGGATTATGATGATGGAGTCCAAATTGAACTTCACCATTTAAATCAGAGCAGTCTAAGTCAAGGACTATCTATATAATGAAAAATAATTGATGTAGTGTATAATGATACTAAAAGTAACTATCATATTTCATCAAATCTAAGACACCATCGGTTGTAAAACTTGGTATTATTTCCAGCATCACAAAAAGAAAAAAATTAACAAAAAATTTATTTCAAATAAATAAAATTCACAAGAACATAATTTATTTTAATAAAATTAATAAGCTAAAATTAATGAACATAAAAATTCTTATTGCAACAAAATAGAATTAAAAAATGATAGGAAGCTTACTATTTCATATTATTGTTTATTTTCTTCTGAAGTATCAGAGTTTACAACCTGTTCAGAGTCTGATTCTTTTAAATCAGTGTCTGTTTCTGAATCATTGATATCAATAGTTTCTTACAAAATATTGTCCTCTGCACTATTAAGAGCATTGGAGATTCAATACTTCTTGAAAGAGTTTTTCACTATTCATGGTGGAATTTTTCTCCAAGCTGTTGACATCCATTTTGCAAGTTTTGATGCTGGTGCTTTCTTTATCTTACCATATAGTGTCAATGGAAGTTGGAAAACAATCAGGATTCATATTCCTTTTTCAAAGGGTCTTTCAATGGTTTATTGTCTGAAACAAAGAGAGAGAGAGTTTGTAATTGTTGATTTGGTTATCATTGCTGATGGCATGCCATCAGCAATGATAACCAAATCACACTGATTTTCAGCAAATGTATTTTTCAAATCCTTAGATAAATTCCCACAAAATGCTTCAAGAACTAACATATTAGGTGGTTTATGTAGAACTTCTGGATGTTTGTTCCAGACGACTTTTTGCCACTCTTCCATTAACTCAGTCGTCATTCTCCATTTTGTCATGTGTACACAATAACAGTTTTGGGAAAAATCTTTCTTAGGTATGGTTTTGCAGTTTAAAATCAAATATGGTGAACTTTTTGCCAGTCTTCCATTAACTCAGTCGTCATTCTCCATTTTGTCATGTGTACACAGTAACAGTTTTGGGAAAAATCTTTCTTAGGTATGGTTTTGCAGTTTAAAATCAAATATGGTGGCAATTTTTTGACATTAGCTGTTATGCCTAGCATGACAGTAATAAGCTGCTTTTTGGCTATTAATTTTGGCCTCTTTAGCACCTTTAGTATTGACAGTATAATTTCAGAGCTTAACAAAGAACACCAGGGTTCCATCTGCATTTCTTATTTAACTTAAAGTCATAGTTTTATTTTTTTTCGATTGAATCATGTATTGCTGGAACTTAAACGAAGACTCTCTTTAAAGTCAGCAGGAAGTTTGTGGCAGATTAATGTTTGATGCCTTAATGATAGCTCTTCTTGATGCATGAATAAATCATACAACTAAGAGGCTGGTGTGATTGATTCATGCATCAACAAGAAACTTTGAAAGAAGACACAGTTTTTTCTTTGAATTGCCAAATCCCATGGAAATGAAAGACATTTCAATGCATTCAAGAAGTGCTTTGAAATGTCTTTCATTTTCAAGGGAATTGGCAATTTATTCTATTTTCAGTTGCATTGCTTGACATGTAACAGGCAATGCTTTTTTACATGATTCAGTATAAAAACAAGACATCTTCATTTTCTTGAGGGTACCTTCCTTTCTAAGGTCCAATAAAGCACTTGAATTTTCTCTGTAAGTAAATATAGAAATGTAGATATTTCTCCAACAATGAATGTTCATCTCACTAATATCAAATTTTATGACCGACCACTCTGTTTCCATGTTTCTCTGTGTAAACAGTAACTTTTCATTTCAATGCAACATCATAATGTAAACTTTTTGAAAGCATTTTAAGTATTAATTAGGAACCCAAATTTAATAAAACTTGTTTTCAATCTAAAATAAATAAATTATATTATATAATCAATACTAGGCTATATTTTTCCGAAGATCAATCACAATATTTATTTTCTATAAGCATTTAATAAATAAAACATTTTATTTTTAAATATAATAAATTTCATAAATCACATATGTTTATCATTATAAAGGCTGAAATATTCAATTCCAATGAATTTGATTCATCCTGCTATCTCTTGACAAAATTATTATAAATTTGTTTTACTTTATAGAAAAATAATTTATTTTAAGACTAATTTTTATAAACCTATGAAATATGGCCAATTTATACAAAAATTTTCTCTCTTTATTCTAATAAAATTCCTTAAATTCTTAGTCAATTTTTGTGAAAAAATAACTGTTAAATTTTTTGGAATTTTTTCAAAATTTTATTTTTATTGAAATTTTATTTCTGCATTTTATGATAAAATTTTCATAGAACTATTGTATTTGTAGATAATATAATATTACTTTTAATGACAGTAGCCAATGTTTCATTACTATCTCTTGACAAAATTATAAATTTGTTTTACTTTATAGAAAAATAATTTATTTTAAGACTAATTTTTATAA
>AYEL01077284.1:0-27809 GCA_000484575.1 Olivierus martensii
AATAAATATCATCATAAATTCAAATCAAATTTATTATTATTATAAAATTAAGATGGTGGATACAGATGTCAACTGCAGTCTAGGACTATAATAATACATTTTGTGGAAATTTTTTACTAAATTGATAAATCTTTAATAATTGAAGATTTTATGATTTGACTATAATTAATAAAAAACACACCAAAAATTAATTTTAAATAAATTATGCAAATATTGCTGATTTTAAAAAAAGATACTGTTTGACAAGTTTGTAATTATACAGAGCACAAATGAAACCATGTGCTAGCATAAATTAATACCAATAGTTAATTAGTTAAGGAGTTTGATTTAGTCAAAATATTATAATATTTGAGAAATATATCAATTTTAATGAAAAAAAGAAATGATTATACTGTGATTATACTAATGTCTCATTATGATGAGGTTTTCTATTATTACAGACATTGATAAACAATGAATTTGAATTTAATATTAAAATTTTTATTTGGGATTTTGATTGTAAAACTCGAGATCCTGTATGCTGACTCAAATTCTTTATTGCTTCAGTCTGTAATGACAAAAAAATATCCATTATTAGAGGCTTCAAGAACAACCTGGTAGTTCACCATCTACAATTTTTACATTTAAGTACAATTAAAAATCCATATTAATATATTAAGAGGCAGTTGTTAAAAGTTTCTTGTATGGACCATTGTTAGTGTTTTAAATATTATAAAAAACTATCAAATACAGATAATATATTTGTATAAATAATATTTATACAAATGTATCTTAAAAATGTGATTGATATCAAAAAGATTTTATTCCAATTTTATAGAAATATAGTGAAATGAAATTGACAGTCCTTACAAATGATCATAATATGGTGCATGATATTTTGTTCAATATGATATAATCTTATGAAATTTCAATTTTTAATAATCTTTTTATAGTGCCGTTATTTTATATCATCTGGGAATGATATGATCCAACAGAAATAAGATTGTGAATGATATAATAAATAATAAACAATGATAAATATTTTCAAATTGTGTTATTTACATTATTAGTTGATGCTATTTGGTTAATGTGTAAATATGAACAAATGTTTGAAAGAAAAATCTGAGCATTACACACTAGGCAGAAAGAAATCTATTGCTATATTGCTCAATTTTTCTTTTATAATTGGCAGAATGTCTACAACCATAGTAAATGTTTGAAAAAAATATATATTTTGTAGTCTCTCTTTTCAATAAGAAAATAATTTTAATAAAAATTTTTTATAATTAACAAAAAATTTAGATGAAATATAAATTGGTTATTTTTCTACTTATGATGGGGGTTTTGTTTTGATAAATCCAATGTAGATTGAAAACAACAATGGTAGTAATATATCAAATCTAGCACCATAAATTTTTTTTTGTTTCCAAAAATTAAATTTCAGCTTGAATAAAAGGTTTCAAGATAGCTGGTATCTAGAGGAGTATAACGAGGCAGCTTAACAGTATTATACTAGCACTAATTTTATAAATTATAAGATCATTGGAATGCATAATATCAATAGAAGAATACTTTGATGTGAGAGATATTCATTTCTGTATATTAACAAAGTTTATGAATAAAAATATTGCAACTTTTTGATTAGTTCTCATAAATCATTATAACAAATAATTAACTTGCCATATCTCTTTGATGGGCCTATAGATAATTGTCCTCTTTGAAATAGCATCTATGGACTATTGTGGTGCTTAAAATATTAATATTTGAATGTCAGTATCTTGGCATAACTTATTTGGTTAAGAAAGTTTCACAAAGTATTAACCTATACATTTTGACTACTGTATCCACCTTAACATGAGAGTACAAATAGTCCTTGACTTACTTGTACTTATAAGTCACTGTCATCAGTAAATTCTGTGATGGGCCAGTACAATCGACAAAAAAGTTCGAGTCCCTAAGCAATAGTCTGATATACAGAAAGCATCCTTTTTGTGTTTGCTAAGTTTATTATAATAAAATGGAATGTAGTAATAAATATTGATATTGGGCAATCTATAAATTTTGGCCATTTCTGACTTATGATAGCAAGGTTTGAACTGAACCTCACATTCATAAGTCAAAGACTACCTATATATTATATATAATAGATTAATTTTTGCTAATAATGTGATAATTTATATTAGAACTAAATCTTATAATAGGCTTTTGCTTTTGCTTTTTTTTGCATTAAAACTTTTTATTAATTATTATTATTAATTGAAATTTTATTCTTTTATTATAGAATATATTTTTGCTATAATTTGGCTTAAATATAAGAATTTTTTACTTAATACAAATAATTATCCAGATTTAGAGTTGCTGGCTTAAAATCTTGAGTTTAAAGTAAACAGAAGACTGACTCAAGCTTTTTCATAAATAAGCAAAAGTTTCATCCATAAAAAAATCTTTTTAAATTGGCTATTATTATTTAATAAAAGTTGGACAAATTGTTTCACAAAACACAGTTTCTGAGAGAGAGAATGCTATGTAATCATAATCCATCCTTTGTCTATTCCATTCAGTAATTTGAAATCTTTTTAGCAAGAAATTGATGCGATTATAGAAACAGTCATGGAACATGCAGATTTGTAAAGCTTCATAAGATAAATAACTTCCAAAGTTTGACCATTGGTTAAGCTATTGTTGAAACAATAAAGAGGAAGTCAGCTATCCTAATAAGATTTCATTTAGGACAATTGTTTCATTCATTATCTCTTAATGTGAAGAAAAATTGATCTGTGATCTTTTTAATTTAAAACAAATTTTATTTGAATATCTTCATTTTACTGTTTGAATGAATACATTTTAATCTTAAGGTTTCCTTTAGAAAGGATTTTCTTTTTTCATAAAAACAGATATTAATTTACATTACATTTAATTTTCTTTTTAGTTTATTTTTACATAGATTATGATCTTTGCACCATTTTTATGAATATAATTTTCACATTACATATTTTGACAAAATTGTTGTCTGTTCTTACTTGTGTTTTTAGTTGTATAAAGAATTCTGTTATATGCTTAGAATACTTTATGCAATTAAAAACATTTATTATTATTTATTATTAGTTAATCTTATTTTTTTTGTACAAGTGTCTTATACACTTATTTTTATGAACATTATACAGGTACTCCTCTAGTTACGAACATTTGTACTTATGAATGTAAAATTTCACTTTCAAATTTCATGGAATTTTAAAAACTCTTCAATAATTTTAAGTAATATGATGGCAAAATGCTCTAATAACTCTAATTTTTACATTATATTGGTTAACATATTATAGCAGTATTTTAAGATGGCTGTGATTACACCAAAAATTCCTCCGTTCAGACCATGAAATAAGAAACCTTAATTGTTCTAGTTGTGAAATATATTACAATATACAGTATATAAAATTATTTCAGTACTTTTGGAGCCAAAATAATAGCAGTATCTGAGTTATGAACAACCCGATTTACAAACAAGACTTGTGTACAAATTATATTCATAACTAGAGGAATGTCTATACTGTATTTAGCACAGTTTGACTTAGTAATCATTATGTAACTAAACCAAACTATAAATTCTTTGTTAGTACCATAGTTACATTGGCCATTGATTAGTATGTTTTGAAATATAATGTTAACTAATAATTTATCAAAAAACTAGGATAGCTTAAGCTTTTCTTTTATTAATAGTATATTTATTTGAGTTTTTGAAAGCATTAGAACAACTTATTATTGCTATTTATTGTTTTGGATAAAATTAACAAAATCAATTAAAGGATGAAAATTTTCATTCCTTAAGTTTAATAATGTCTTTATTGTGATATTTGATATGAGGTTATATAAAAATTTATCTTTTATTAAATATTTATATTTGAATGTCTTTTTATTTTGCATTAGTATTTAAATCAATATTATTCAAATTGAAAAATTAAGATTATATAGTTGTAATTATTTTTCCCCATATTACATAAATCCAATTTTATATTATTTATATTCATTTATTAAATACAATTTACACTTATATAAAATTAAATGTAGGGAATATAGGAGTGTTTTGCATATAAATTCAAATGTTTTTAATTGTTAATAAAACTGTTTAAATTATAAAGATTTATTTTGGTTGGATTACCTGTGAAAATTCCTTTAATCTCTGCATTTATTAACTAACTTATGTTATTTTCATTATTCTCTTATTTTTAGTAATTTATTTAATTAGCAAATATAATATTTTAATTGATTAAATTTTATATGAAATTTAAATTGTTTTATATAGATGAATAAATATTTAACTAAATTTATAAGATTATTTTAATGCAAATTTAAGATCACCTAATTAATTCAGAAATGTTTTTTAATACTTGGGCTTTTTTTGCCCTGTTTTATGCATCACTGAAGGGAGCTCTAAAATCAGTAAGTGGAGATGGGAGCTCCTTTGTGTGCTGTCATGAAACATTCACATTCTATTTCTGCTGTTAGCTTAGCATTTCTGTGTGCTTCTGCTTCATATCACACCAATTCTGTGCTAGAATGCACTTTGTTGTGTGTTGTATATAAAATATATTTATTCTTGTCCACGCATGATTTGTATTTTGTGGTAATTCAAAGCACTGAAAATATTTTTTCAACTTAGTAAAATATTTAAAGCTACACTAGAATCATGTATATTTCACACATCACAATTTTTTGAAATTTTTAATTATATGAATATAAGTTATGTTTTTTAAGGAGTGCTAAAAACATGTTTTTTAAACAATGAATGTAATCACAATTTTGATGATGCACTCTTTATGTTAATGAATGCTTTGATTTCTAAGTTTGCATTTTTTTTAATTTTTATCCATAAATTCAATTGTGAGCATTGTTATTGGATGTTGCTTTGTTTTGTCAAGAAATGCTGCTGGATGCTCATGTTTAACAATTTAACTTCAGCATGTTTTAAATTGGAAATGTAAATTTTATATTTTATTTTTGTGCAAATTGTAATGTGCCTGTGAAATATGTACTTTTTTAAATAATTTTTAAGTAAGAATAAATTTCATTAATAATTTCATTTTTATGTTTTAGGTGGACGATATAAAAGCTGGAAGAGAAGATGGTTTATTCTTAATGATAATTGTCTCTATTACTTTGAATATACAACAGTAAGTGATAATGTTGCAGTTTTTTATCATGATGTTTTACACTTATAATTTATTCGTAGATGATTTTTATGATTTTAAAAAAATCATTTTAATCAACTTATAGAAGTGTATAGTTCCATTTGTTTAGTTGCATAGATTTGTACAATATAGTAAATCAATCATATATACAATTTATGAATTATATTAATAAAACTGTGAAATATTAAGTGACACAGATAGAATAATAATCTGTAATGAAAAAAAGCTTCATTTTTAATGGGTATTGAAGATGTATTTTTGTGCTCCTCACTTTAATGTACTCCGATTATCAATGGCTATGTTCAGCAGACTCAGTGGTTTTAAGTGAGCAGATGAGTTTTAGTGGTAGCAGTTGTCAATAACTGCACTCCATTACTATTTGCTGTTCAACAGTTGTATCTGTTGAACAGCAAGTAGTAATGGAGTGCAGTTATTGAAAGAAAGTGGAGCCCGTTGTAAAGACCATATTTGTGATGATAGCTGAATTTTTTAGCTCGGTCATAGAATAGTTATATTCATATACAGATAGCACGACTTCGAATAGAGCGAATTCGATTAGTGCGACTTAAAAAATTGATACCATTATGAATTATATGATGGAAACACTAGACAGTAGAATATAATGATAAATGAGGGTGAAAAATAGAGATTATAACATTTTATAGCATATATTGAAGTATACCTCGTGTGAAGATATATGTCTAAGCGATCTATATAAGTTATAGATTTATATGCTATAAAATGTTATAATCCCTATTTTTCACCCTCATTTATCATTGTATTCTACTATCTAGTGTTTTATATGTTGTGTGTGTTTTTTCTATAAAAGTGAATTAATCCTATTTAAAGGAGTGGATTGAGAATAAGTCACCATAGCAATGTTTTGTCACTATAAGTAAATGGTTAAATGTTCAAACTTGTTCAAATCTTTGTAGCTTGAAGATGGTATAAATTACCGAAAATATTAGCTACTAAATAAAAATTTAAGTGTGTTCTCAACTGCAAAGAATGTTTTGGTTTAGTAGTAAAATTCCTCAGTTTATATATTTATTTATATTATATTTACATTTATATTTTTTTTTGAAAAAGAGGAGTCAGCTCCTCTTCTTTAAAAAAATTTTTTGACTTTAACAATGTATCCTCAAAATTAAAAAAATACATCATATTAATATGCATAATTTCTATTTTCAATTCATATTTTATCTGAAAATAAAACTGCTTATAGCAGCTTACACAATAGCATAGCATGCAACAATGTATCTTCAAAATTAAAAAAATACATCATATTAATATGCATAATTTCTATTTTAAATTCATATTTTATCTGAAAATAAAACTGCTTATAGCAGCTTACACAATAGCATAGCATGCCGAATATCGTTAAAACCAATCAAGTAGTTCTGAAAATATAATGGAATATGAACCTGCACATGCATATAAATGTGCATGTATATATGTATTTGTAGTAAGTGCTTCAATCTATCTCAAACCACTTCTATCAAATAATCTCATTGAATGTATACATAGTATTTACTGGATACAATTTTTCTGTTTTATCCAGAAATTTTCAAAATATGAAAACAGTCATTAAATTTAGCTCAATCATTCACAATGATTGTACTTTTCACCTATGAGAAAGTAAAAATTGAATCATCATTAATTATAAATATATGGAAGAGATATTTAAATTAAATTATCATCATAATTTATATATTAAATATTCAATTTAAAATTCATAAAATAATGAACTTTTCATGTCCTACAGAAAAAATAGAAATAATTATCCCCAAGTCATTTATTATATCAATGTAATAGTCATCACAACTTTTGTATAACTTTATTGATCCTTAAACATTATTATTATTCATTATTTATTCTATTCATTTTATCTTCTTGATGACCTTGATTCACTAACACTAATAATATCCACCCTATTGTTAGTAATAAAGCAGATGAAATGCTTGTTTTAACTGTAGAAAAATATTTATGACTACTGTATTTGAAATAAGATACTCTATTTTTTCAATTTTGATTAATTTAGATGGATTAAATAAAATATATTAAAAATCAGTAAATTCATATAGAAAAATGAATTTTATTATTAGGAAGAAGATATTTGTCAGAAAATACTTTTATATATTCAAAATATATATTTTAATAAAAGTAGTAATTTATGCTTAAGTCTACAACTTAAGCATAAATTACTCTGTTTTCTTTTCTGATTGTATCAGATATATCAAATTTACTGTGTATACCATTGATTTTAGGAATACTTTTCTGCTATACTTGCTAAAAGCTGTGATTATAAAGCTGTAGAAAAGAAGATATGGTATCAAATCTAGCACTTGGCTTATATTGATAATATGAGTATCCATAATGTACTTAATGCATTTTTTGATGGTTTTGCAATTATATAAACTATTTAACTTCATAAATCAATAATTACACATTATTTTGGATGTATAGATCTCTGTGTTAATTTGAACTGTGACAGTATTTTGTTGTTCTATTGAAATATACTAAATATAACCAATGTAACTGTTTAAATAAGTAAATTATTTTGTTTATTAATTTTATTAAAATAATTAATATAATAAAATCTATAATTAATGACCTTTTAAGAAAAATAGAATTAAAAACATCAATACTAACTTCTAGAAAATTGAATTTATTTTTGCTAATAATTTAGCAGAATGCAGATTTTTAAGAATTACATAAATTTTAGAGCAGTATTTGATGAAAAGTTTATAATTTTTAAATAATAACTAAAATTGCAATGATTAGCTTGTCATATCTTATGCTTAAATTTGAAGATCATTTGGCACTTACCAGTTAATAGCTCTGAAATTCAAAATCCAATGGAAAAAATATGCTAAATATGTAATATTCTATATAATAATTTATTTATTCTCATTAGTGTCACGTACAAATTTAGACTGAAATATCTTGAAGACTATGTAATGAAACTATATAAATCCTTTTGATTTGACTTTTTATGAATTGCACTTAAAATTTCTGACTATTAAATATTTTTTTAAAACATCCATTCTAAAAAAATATTAAAAAATTCAATTATCAGCTAAACTTTATAACTTATTCGATGATGTGTCCACCTGGAATGTTTGCTTTCTAGTTAATCGTTCACTGATTACAATATATTCTCTTATTGCTGGGATAGCTGCAATAGATTACTAATTATCATAAAAAATTGTATTATAGTATCTATAATTATAATTATGTTAATGACTTAATATATTCTCTTATTGCTGGGATAGCTGCAATAGATTTACTAATTATCATAAAAAATTGTATTATAGTATCTATAATTATAATTATGTTAATGACTTTTTGGTATCTAAAAACCAATTAAAAATTTTCATATTGGAATTAATGATTTACATTGGGAAATGAGTTTGATTTATAAATTTTCACTTAATGAATAGTTTTTAATGTCCCAAAATTTTTGTAAATCAGGGGATACTTTTATAAAATATTTGTCAATGAAAATATGAGAGATGAATGCAAAACTGCTATTATCACAATTTTTGACAATAATATGAACAGGGCCGGATTTACCAATAGGCGGACTAGGCTGCGTCCTGGCACCCCAAAACTATCAATCAATTTTCAACTTTTATAAACTTTTAATAAGAAAAAATGGGTTTCGTCCTGGCGCCCCAAAACTATCAATCAATTTTCAACTTTTATAAACTTTTAATAAGAAAAAATGGGTTTTTATTAAAGTGCTAGATAGAAAGTAAAATTTTAAAGGTTCCTTATAAGTTATAAGCAGCCTTTAAAATTAGACATAGCTGATTTGAATTTTTAGGGGCCCCAAAGCCTTGCTCATCCTAGGGCCCCTAAAAATGCAAATCCGGCTTTGAATATGAGGTCTGATAAAATAAGTTTTAAAACTATCTATATGGTGAAAAATACAAAAACCAATAAAGTGGTAAATATTGAAGTAAAATTAATGATAAGTAATGATCTTTGAACACAGTCTGATAAAAATATTTTACAATGGCAAAATAAAGACTCTTGAGAGAAAAAATTTTTTTATTTAGAAAAAAAAACCAAAATATTAAATGAAGCCTATAAAGATGAAATCATGTCAAATATACAAGTTATTTTACAGTATAAATGATTTAGGAAAGTTTATGAGGACATTTGTTATGATGAATAATATAATGTTCAATGTTATATCAAACACAAGGAAATTTGATGGTAAAAGAGTTTTTCATTCAAATAGAAAGTTAAGTATTTAAATGATAACTGATGAAATGAATATGAATAAAGAAATTGTTGGAGGATTTTAGTATAAAAATTAGGCATGAGAAAAATGGTATACAAAAAGATTCCTTACTTGTTAATATTAATAATTGAACTTATTCTAAAGTTTTTCAATATAGTCATAATAAAATTTTTATAAAGTATTATTACTAGCAATAAAATATAATGTTATCAATACTATCTACACTATGTCACACTTTCATTAGTTAATTACAGATTTGCTTAATGAAAAAATATATATAAACATTATCCAAAAATCAAACTGAAAATAATGCCTAAATTTGTTTTTTAGCAACAATAGTTTTGTTCATTTAAATTTTACAACACAATGTGAACAATAAATCTCAGTTTTGCCTTAGAAGTTCTCAAAAGATTACATGAAAGTATAAGGAAAAAATGAAAATTGGTATATTGTAATAGAATTTATAAATCCTTCATCACATTCACAATGTCCCAGACTCACAGCTTTGAGAATTTATCCTGTTAAAATGGAATATCCAGCTTATCCATCTGAATTTAGCCACAAATGACTTTTCCTCTTAAAATTCAAAAGTTTCATGTCTTCAAAACATCAGTCTTTTAAGATTGTGCTAAGCCAGCCATATATTCTCTGTTTTTGGAAACAGTTTTACTCATACATGATTATCTGTTTAACTGAACCTGCTTAATTATTTATACATTCTCATTTTTGAGGACAATTTTACTATATGTAATTTACCAAAATCCATAATTATAATTTTAAAAATAACAAATACACACTATAGTAAAGACCGAGCTGAAAACTGCCATGCACATACACAGTTTGACTATTGTTCAGTTAAACACAATAGATAAAAGAAAATAAAATCAGATCAGAAAACTAACAGATTTAATTTGAAATAGATTTAGCATCATTTTAAATTGTACAAAAAAATATTTTATTATAATACTGTTTCCTTGTATATTTAGTAATAAAGCAAGAAATATTTGTGCTTAAATAATTCTATCTAATAATAATTTTTGAAAAATTATTGCTGAAGAAAATAATAAATAAAAATTGAATTAATTACAAAAAATATGTTGTGTATGTCTTTCAAGAATGTTGCAAATTTTTTTTAATTATAGAAATTTTCTGTTATGATAAATTTAGTACTGTTTCCTTGTATATTTAGTAATAAGGCAAGAAATATTTGTGCTTAAATAATTTTATCTAATAATAATTTTTGAAAAATTATTGCTGAACAAAATAATAAATAAAAATTGAATTAATTACAAAAAATATGTTGTGTATCTCTTTCAAGAATGTTGCAAATTTTTTTTAATTATAGAAATTTTCTGTTATGATAAATTCTAGTTCAATTTTTGTTAAAAATTTATATATACAGTAAGATGTTAGTAAAAAACAGTATAGAACTATCAAATATCAGACAGAAAAATACTTTATTACTATTTAAGGAATTTTTTTGATCACTTAAAACTGGTTTACATAAAATTCTGAATGGCTCCAACCAGTTTGAAAGTCAAACTGGTTGGAGCCATTCAGAATTTCATGTAGATCAGTTGTAGGTGGTAGTAAATATTTCTTAGTAGTAATAAAGTTTTTTTTTTTTCCTTGATGCCAGATATTTCTATATAGTTTTTTTTACATCTATAGTAACAGACTATCTATTATTATTAAAATTTTCTTAATCTAGACTAAAAGAAGATTGCTCTTCTGAAATAGCAATATTTAGATTAATGAAATGAAACCACTGCAGTATAGATTTTACTAAAGTATTTAAAACCAAATATTTATAATAATCTGTATATTGCTTAGTTATTTAATCATTATAAAACATTGTTTTATGCATAAGTAGATAGTGTTTTATTTATGGGAAAAAACTATAATGCTATCAATTAATATAAATCTTATTTATTATAGTAAGAACAATATTTATAAAAAATTGTATACAATGTTAATTGAAATCATAAATTTCATTCAGTTATTGTTTCTTTCAAATTTTCTATATAGCATGTGGATTAATGATAGTTTACTGTGCTTTAAATGCAAGGTTAGAGTACATGTACTCCCCAATTTATGCAATTTTCTGAAAAATAACAAAGAATAATACGGTAATAGAGTAAAAAATATATTAAAATAAAAAAATTTTCTAATTTTAAATATGAAGAAAATCATTTTTAGCAAGATTATTTCACTGTTATAATTGTATTTATAGAAAATTTTTTTATTTTAATATATTTTAAATATGAAGAAAATCATTTTTAGCAAGATTATTTCACTGTTATAATTGTATTTAATGTTGTCTATTTCTACTGATAATAAAGTTTTAATTTTATGAAAATCGTATACTCATTGTGTTTAAATTAATAGAATAAAATAAGATGCAATAAACAATGATATTATTTTATTCTATTCTTTATTTAAACATTATCGTAAATAGCATAATTTAGAATAAATTATATATATTCATTATATTATGATGATTATATTGTATTTCCTGCCAAATAGTGGATTATTTATAAATCAATAATGTTTTAATTTTATCAAAATAATTTATGTAAATTTGGCTTGTGAAAATTCTTCACTAATATAAGTACACCTAGTTCTTATTTTATAGTTAGTATAAAACAAATTAATAGTTCTTTAGTTATGTAATAATTCTTAGAGATATGCAAGTTTAAAGAATATATTTTAACTGTCAGCTGTATTTTAAAATTTTCACAGATATGCAGTTTGAATGAAAATCAAAAATTTATCATCTGCAAGACAAATTGCAAAATCTAGTATTATAATTACAAGATACTAAATAATGCAAATATGTATTTCTTTCTGCACAAAAATCACAAAGTGAGGATGAATTGAACTAAGAACCAGGGTTGCAGAGTCAGATGGCAAATGATCCAACTCCCTAAAATTTGTAAGGTCCGACTCCAACTCCACCCAAAAACCTCCAACTATGCAACCCAGGGATGCAAAATCAGATGGCAAATGATCCAACTCAGACTCCACCTTTTAAAAAAAAAATCCGACTCCAACACACTAAAATTTGTAAGTTCCGACTCTGGGTAGTTTAAAATTCAACTCTGACTCCATCCAAAAACCTCTGACTCTGCAACCCTGCTAAGAACACTAAGCACAGTGCCTGTAGAATAAAGGCTCAATGTGATTGGAATCCAAAAGAGCATTAAGCAAAAGAAATAACAATGATTTTATATTTCTGCTTTATTCTGTTGTATCATTGACATAAATATATTTAGGCACATCTTATTATGCATATAGTAATATGTTTAAACATATTTTTGATACTTCCTTATTTCTTTGCTTCAATCTTTATTAGCAGTTTTATGATATGTTAGTGTGGCATGACTAGTAGTAGCCAGAAAGAGATGTCTATCTGGGTTCAAATGAGAGAAACTTCAATAGAGAATAACCTTTGATGTCTTCAACTGATGGTGTGACCTTAAATGGAGGAGATAAGAGTAATCTAGATAAATGTGAGAATATTTTGGAATGCTTTATATTGAAATACATCAAAAAGTTCTCATTTTGCACATTTTAGATTTTTGTGATTGTTTTAAGAAAGACTTACTGCAAACTATGAAAGCTAACTTGTAAGTGTATTGTGTAGGTTATGAAGTATCTTTATTAGAATAAATATATGTAACTACTAAAGATTTGTAAAAAGGACTAAAATTGTTTTTGGAATTATGTTCCTTCTTGAATGTTATTTATAAAAAAAATTAATGTATTTTTCCTGTAATAGTATGTACCTTATAGATAGCATAAAATGTAAAATTTGTATTATGTCTAAAATGTCAAAATAATATATATAAATTAATGCACTTTTTTGAGTTTTTAAATTTTATATTATAAAATGTATTTTTTGTATTATGTATAAAATGTCAAAATAATATATATAAATTAATGCACTTTTTTGAGTTTTTAAATTTTATAATTTATAATGTTATCATTATATAAAAATAAATATTACACCAATGAAATAAACATTGTACTAGTTTGGAATTGTGAAAAATCAAACACTTCAGTACTAGGCAGAAAACTATTATGATTAAAATTTACCATGAGAGGATTGAATGTAAATAAATAATCTAGGGAATTTTCTCATTCTGTGTTTGTAGTTTTTTTTAATTTTAGTATAAATGCTGATGTTAAATCAGTTGCTAGTAATAAGAAATATTCCTTTAATTGTATTAGAATTTTTCTATCTAGTGCTGGACTATTCTGTTTTGTATATACATTTCACATTTTTATTATTATAATGGAATATCAATTAATTGAATTATTGCCATCGAAAAAAAATTAATTTTAGTGCATTTGTTGTTATACTGAAATATTATTCCTGCTGCTTAATTATTTATTTCTAATTATTTATTCAAAAATATATGTAGTATAGCAGTGTGTATAGTCTTAATTTTTCATTACAAGATTTAAAAATCATATGCTGGCTTTAATTACTGTGTAAGCATTTTAGATATTATTTACAAACCATTTTCTAAATTAATTATTTTTTATAATATTTCATACTTTAAAATACAGTCTATTTGCCTTGAAATTAAGCTTAAAAGTTTATTTTTTTTTTTACATAAATTTGATTTTTTTCTGTTCTTAAATATTCTCAAGTGCAAATATGAGAAAAGGAGCAAATATCACAAATTTGAAATAAAAATTTATATGTTGGGGATTCTTTATATATGATGTAATTTTATTCCTAAAAAGCACAACATATATCAAAACATTGTACATTGGACATCAATTTCCCATTGAACTATATATTATATGAAAGTTACATTCTAAACAAAAAAAAAAAATTCAAATTTATATGGAAATGTATAGCCATATGAATAAGAAATACTTATTTTATTATATGCCAAATTGTAATATAGTATACTTTCATTGTAGTTGCTAAATAATAATTTGAAAATATACTATGAAATTATTAACAAAACATAAAAAATTTATTATTATTCCTATTACATTCAAATTTATATGGAAATGTATAGCTATATGAATAAGAAATACTTATTATATGCCAAATTGTAATATAGTATACTTTCATTGTAGTTGCTAAATAATAATTTGAAAATATACTATGAAATTATTAACAAAACATAAAAAATTTATTATTATTCCTATTACAATTGCTTCTTCTCAGCACTTGAAGTTGCTGCTGCGTCTCTGACTAGCTATTGAGAGTGAGGTTTTTTCCTATTACAATTGCTCCTTCTCAGCACTTGAAGTTGCTGCTGCGTCTCTGACTAGCTATTGAGAGTGAGGTTTTTCTAGCTTTTTTCTTGATAGTCTTAACATTATCTGCTTGTCACCATGAATCTGTGCATCATAAATTGCATGATAGTGAGACAAATTATCACTTATAAATTATGTTATCTTAGTAAAACAATCAGAGATGTAAACTTTTAAAAACAAAAGCTCTAATTGCAGTTAAGTCTATAAAATTGGGATAAACATTTATTAAAAAAAAAAAAATGTTTTTGATCCTCAAATGAGATTTTTATCAGTTTTCCTTTAGAACTGATGAGAATCTCATTTGAAGATTGAAAACTTTTTTAATAAATGTTTATCCTGATTTTATAGACTTAACTGCAATTAGTGCTTTTGTTTTTAAAATGTTATTTCATAATTTTGCAGAGTTTTTGGAATTAAAATCAGAGATGTGATTACAACTCTGCAGAATGATATATACCAGGGCTGCCCAACCTTTTTATGACCGTGAGCTGCTTTTTTCACTAGAGCGATATAACGATCTACCAATATCCAAGGAATAAAAGTACAAAAATAGCAATGTAATTTATATAATTCAAAATTTATTAAATAAAATAAATCAATTCTTCGTAATATGAAAATAACTACGAATACATGGGTGCATAAACAAAAATTTTAATGCAATATTTGGCATTCTATAGATTTTACAATTGATTCAAAATTTGGATTATCTGATGAAAAAGATAATCTTAAAATTTTTACAAATATATTTTATTGTGAATGTAAGTTCGATTTTAAATCTATAATTTTTGCTCTGCATATTTCGGATATTCATTTTCGTAATTGGTGAGCATTGTTCGAAAATGTCTTTCGATATTTTCCTTTTTTAGAATAGCAATAATTGAATTACATATTAGATAAGAGCATTTGCCATTAACCATGGAAAAAAGAAATTGTGTTCCTGTTCATTGTGGTAGATTTTAATTTTATTTTCTACACTCATAATTATAGCTAAAAAAGAAAAAATTTAAATAAATGAAGAAGTTTAATTTTTAATAAATTTAATCCTTTCAGTACCAAACAATGATATATTGTTGTCCAGACCTGAGTAGTGTAATAAAGAAAGGAAAAACATTTGAACCTGTAAACGTATTTGTCCAACAAACTTTTCCTTACTTTCCAAATAATCTTCATTTATTGTTTTTGATATATAGGTACTCCTCACTTAACGACTGGGTTTCGTTCTCACGATTCGGTTGTAGAATGAATTTGTTGGTAAGCAAAAAAACTTGTTCCTATATTAAAATATTCGAAACAAATTTCAAATTAAAAATTTATATCTTAATTATGCACAAAGTACAGTAATTTTTCTTCAGTTGTTTCGAATTACGAGTGCGGGGAAATTACAAACAAAAGTCGTAAGCGATGCGTATGACGAGTGCGGGGATACAAACAAAAGTCGTAAAACGATGGATGCGTATGAGCAAAAACCAAATATTTCATTAAAAAACAGTCTTAACTCGGACGTAAGTTTGAGCAGTCGTTAAACATGTAGGTCGTTAAGTGAGGAGTACCTGTATTATATTCTACTGATTGATCTGATCTGCAATTACTTAATAAATGATAAAAGACACAAAGACAAAAACACGTAGGGATAACATCACTTTTCTTGTTTCAACAAGAACACAGACCACCTTTACTAAGTATTGTCATATTGTAAAGTGGAAGTTTAACAAGCGAGTTGATCTGAAGATGGTAGATGCTTGCGATCGACTAAAATGCTTGTCTGGATCGACTGGTAGCTTGCGATCAATTGGTTGGGCAGCCCTGATATATACAGTAAACAGTTATGAACTTGAATACAGAAATATAAAATAAAAATTTGAGAGAACTGACATGTACATTCTGTTTGAGTGATATAAGCATAAATATCTTCAATATATATATTGAGTTTACTGTCCATAATTAATCATTGCCATATGTATGAAATAGTACATATTACCATGACCTATATCAAGGACCCTCTATATATATATAATATGTTGTCTGTTTTTTAATTTAATGATGCATATTTTAAAACATATCTGAAACCAGATATTAATTTTACATATTTTGAAATTTTGTTCTTGTTAATTAATTTGAGTTATTTGATGATTATGAGAAATTAATGGAGGAATGACATACACTTTATCAATTTCTTCTTTTTAATGTTAACTAATTGATTTGACAAAAATCAGTTTCAAAAGTTATCTCTTGTATTTGATTTTTGTAATTTTATTATTAAAATAATTTTAAAGCATTTTCAAGTGATTTTTCTTATTTTTGAATTTATTAAAACAGGATATAGATTATAAATTACATTATATTTTTATTGTCACACCTTCTATTCTTGGTCTCTCATCCATATTTAATATAATTCTATTTAGATAATTATATCATTTATTACTTCATGCTGAACACTGTTATTTTCTTGTTTTCTTTTCAATTAAAAAAATGAAAAACTGGCCTACTTATTTCCTTTTAAAGGAGGGTGCATCATTTCTTCTAAATACAAAAATAAAATACAAATTGCATTTTCTCTCAACAACCTTTAATTTCTCTATTAATTTTTAATTTTTTAAACTAGCTTTATAATTACTTTATATTTGACATTTTTGAAAATGTTTCTTAATACATTCTCTTTTTTGAATAAAATAATTTAATGAAAATAAAAATGAATTCTTTAGTTCTGAATTTTATAAAGTCACCATATCTTAAACTAGATTGTTGGTGTAGAATGTATATTCCAAATGTTTTGAAATTTGTTATAACTGTAGTATTAATGTAATAAATAATGTTTACAAAAATTATGACAAAACTTTAATTTTAAGTATATAAAATATATATTTTTATCCATGTTAAATTATTTAGTTCTTTACATTTTATCAGTTTTTTTAAATGTGTGTGTGTCTTGAAATAATGTAGTGTTAATTAATTTTATTTACATCTAATTGCAAAATATGTTTGACATAATAATTAATAATAATCAATATCAGCTTTAAAGCTTTATGAATCACAAAAATTCTGTCAATAATAATAATAATAATAATCACACAATTTCACTAGCTAGAAAATAATTAAAAAAAACTGTACAAACACACAGAATGAGAAAATTCCCTAGATTATTTATTTACATTCAATCCTCTCATGGTAAATTTTAATCATAATAGTTTTCTGCCTAGTGCTGAAGTGTTTGATTTTTCACAATTCCAAACTAGTACAATGTTTATTTCATTGGTGTAATATTTATTTTTATATAATGATAACATTATAAATTATAAAATTTAAAAACTCAAAAAAGTGCATTAATTTATATATATTATTTTGACATTTTATACATAATACAAATTTTACATTTTATGCTATCTATAAGGTACATACTATTACAGGAAAAATACATTAATTTTTTTTATAAATAACATTCAAGAAGGAACATAATTCCAAAAACGATTTTAGTCCTTTTTACAAATCTTTAGTAGTTACATATATTTATTCTAATAAAGATACTTCATAACCTACACAATACACTTACAAGTTAGCTTTCATAGTTTGCAGTAAGTCTTTCTTAAAACAATCACAAAAATTTAAAATGTGCAAAACACACTGCGCATGACACGCAACAATGCCTTATGGAGTTGCGATGGGAAGTGTTTGACCACCCTCCCTACAGCCCGGATCTCGCACCAAGTGACTTTCATCTTTTCAAGCACCTGAAGTCCTTTCTTGCTGGCAAGCAGTTCCGGGACGACGACGAGATCAGATCCGTTGTTATCCAATGGTTGCAATCGCAGGCGGCATCGTTCTTTGACAAGGGCATCCAAACACTCGTGCCCCGCTACGATAAATGCCTAAACAATGGTGGTACCTATGTTGAAAAATAGTCTGACCATTGTAGTTCATTATTTAATAAATGTTTGTTCCAAATGATTGTTTCCTTTTTTTGTTTTGCTAAACGGAACGTACTTTCTGGATTACCCTCGTATTATTGATTGTGGCTATTTTGAGCTTCTTGCTTTATATTATAATATACATGGCATATAATGTTTGATTTTTCCATAATAATAATATAATAATTTATATAAATTTACATATATTCTTTGTAGGTGTAAGCAGTTATAGTTTAATGATTTATCATATATTATTAAATAAAATAAATGTTTTGTAAAAATAAAAGTTTATAACAACATCTGTAGTCACTATAATTATTTTAATTACAGTAATGTAAATTATGATCAGTTATTAACATTTAACTACTGTAATATTAAAATATTAAAGATGAATTTTTGTCAATTTCTTGTTTGTTTAAACAAAATTTTATATCTGTTGTATAGGATTTTTCAGTAAAACTTGTTAAATTATTTAAGTTTCTATAAAAAAAGATGGAGAAAGTTATCATATTATATAGGATTTTTTAGTAAAACTTGTTAAATTATTTAAGTTTCTATAAAAAAAGATGGAGAAAGTTATCATATGAATAAGTATACTGTATTTAATATGTACATTTTAATACATTACAAGGGAAACTGTGACTTTGAAAAATTTAATTATTGAATGAATTTTAAATTGGATGGTTGTTTTTTTATTTCTAGCACTATATTGAATCTTGATTTGTTTTATATTGATAAATCTTATATAGTAAAATTTAAATAATATAATTTCTATTTTTTAAACATTTTGAAAAAAAATTTATAGTATTTTTTTGATTAATAAAATTTAAATAAAAATTTTTTTAATATAAAATATATTTTAAATATAGCAACCATTATGGCGTTTATGGGGTGAAGAAAAACAAGATAATGCTATTTATACAGTTTATCTTAAGAAAGTTCGTTATCATCCTGGTTCAAGTTTGAGTTGTAATGTAAGTATTTCTAAATATGTTTATGTACTGAATATTTTATGAATTTTATAAAATAAATGTGGGTGGAACTTTAATAATTTCCTTGTTTACTTCAGGATTAACAAGTTTTAATTTCCTTTTATCATCATTTCCTGTTTCCTACCTTCCTGTATTATAATATAATTCTTATTTATATATTATAATAATATAATAACATAATATAATTTTATTTTATATTTTTAAATTGTTTAACAAATAATTTTTTTATTTGTTTTTTGTTAATAAATTTTTTGTTGGTTTTTTTGTTTAACAAAATTTAATGTTTAATTTATAATAATAGAATTTTATAGAAAATTTTATTACATAAATAATATAGGACACTACTGATGTGGTATCTCATTTGGAATGGGAAACAGTACGAGTGCGGTTAATCAAAGCAGGAACATTAGAAAAATTAGTTGAAAGTTTAGCTAATGATTCTGGAGAACTTGAATCTACATATATAAATATATTTTTTGCCACTTATAGATCATTTGCTACTCCAAAACAAGTACTTATGCTCTTGTTAGACAGGTTAGTTTATAACCTTGAAACTAGTATTTTGAATATAATTAAATCAAGATTTATATATACCCAAGATGTGAAAGTATTTTTTATAAAAAATTATATATATAAAAATTTCATGTAGGTATAAACAATTAGGAAACAAAAAAAATGACATGCCAGATTTTATGAAACAACAGCATAGAAGGTATATTTTTGCTTTATTAGCTGTAATTAATATAATTTAATATGCTTAAAAAATTTTTATTTTTAAGAACATTAATTCAAGCCTTGTTAGTTTGGCTTGATATGTTTCCCGAAGATTTTTATGAACCTCCTCAATATCTTAGTCTACATCAAATTGCTGATTTTGCAAAGAAATATCTTTCAGGAAGTATTTTAGAATTAAGAGCACTTCATAGAATTGAAAAGTATAAACAAGAAGAAACAATAGGTATTTTAAATAATTCATAATTCAATACTATTTAAATATTATATATTTATAATTTAAGAGATGTATTTGATTTAACATCAATTTAGCACCACAATCAAATAAGTTAGGATGGTGTATTCCTTGTGAAGACAACAACAACACATTTACCTGTTTTCCATATGAATTCTTAGAATTACCAGTTGATCATTTTGCACGTCAGCTAACTTGGATAGATGCAGTAAATATTTCATCAATAACTTTGTTTATAAGCTCTAAACATATTTTTTAATTTATGTAATAAATTTTATGTAGGAACTATTTAAAAAATTAGTCCCTCATCATTGTCTTGGTTCTATATGGTCAAGAAGGGAAAAGACCAAAGAAATGTATACCTCTTCCACAACAGTTACTGCAACTGTTAACCAATTTAATGCACTTTCTAGTCGTGTTATTTCTACTGTCTTATCTGTACCAAGCATGAAAATTGCAGCCCGATCCAAAGTAATTTCAAAATGGATAGATATTGCTCAGGTAAATTTTATATTTATTACTTGAATATTAAATGAAATTTTTCATATTTGAAAAACTCTAAAAAAACTTGAAACATTTTTTTATAGAGTTAGTTTCATATTTTTTTAAATTTATAATAATAATTTTTGTTATATGGTTTATTTTTATTATTTTTGTATACATTTTCATAATTAGAGCCATTACCATTAAATTGAAATGTGAATTGAAATAAATTTTATCAGCAATGCAAATTTATATTTTTTAAACAATACTTTCATCTATAAACTGTAGCTTTTATTAAAAATCATTCATATATACTCCATCTAGTGATATTTCAAGACATTCAGATAGCGGGTCAAGGTAACAGAAACTATCATATTTGAATTATTAAATCTTGAAACAAAAACGATTTTTAATTATTAATAATAGATAGCTTTCAATCTCAGTAATGTAAAATAGGTTTCCAACTCTTGAACTATAATATTAAAAATTAACTATATTAATGATTTAATCTCGAGATAAAACTTTGAAATATCTATTAGACAATTCATTACTTGCTATATTTATTTGATTTTAAACAAATTTTTTATTTTTATTTTTTTTATTGTTTGAAAATGGCTATCAGTATTGAATATTTGTCATTCTTAAGAGATAAATAGAGAATGTAATACTGTTTATCAATTAAATGTTTGCTGACATAACTTTTCAGAAGAGAAAATGGAAAAACGTTTTTTTTATATCTATTGAAGGGAAAATATTTAAATTTTATTATAAATCTAGAGTAAAAATGCATTATAGTAGAGTCTCAATTAACTGAAGTAATGAGGATCAAAGGGAGCCTCAAGCAAATCAAAAACTTGTATAATAAGGAAAGTTTTAAATTATTAAATAAACTGGATTCAATTATATTAATGTGATGTACAAACTATTTTAAAGTTAGATCTACTTATTGAATATAATGACTTTTATTGCGTAATTTAAAAATGAATGATCATTCACTTTGTGTTGATTGTTTTTTTAATTTTTGTAATACTCTTAATTTTATTTATAATTATTTTATATTATTATGTAATTTAAAACACTTAATTTTATTTACAATTGTTTTAGTACAAAAATAAAAAAAATCAAATCAAGATGAACACCAATTTTCCTCTGATAACAGAGCCTCAGTTAAATGAAAGTGAAGTATTCAAAACTCTACTATATTAACTTAAATATAATGTAAAGTGTTAATGAAGCACAACAGTAAAAAGTAGAAGTTATCCTATATGACAATATTCTTTACAGATATTCTGCTGTTTTATTTAGAGTTCTAAGATGTTAAGCATTATGTATATTTCATATATTTTCTACTAAAATCAGCATTTCTGAAACAATAATATGCTTATCAATATTGGTATTTTTTTTATTAAGATTGCATAACAGTAAACAATGATTAGTGGATTATTGTTTATTGTTATGCAACTTTTAGCTGTTATAAATCATTGTATATACATAATGAAACTTTAATAAAAATAAAAATAATAATAATAATAATAATTTTAAAAATAAACAAAATATAAACCATATACTGTATATTTATTATTATGCAATATTTCTTGCAGCATTATATAATTTCTTTTTCCTTCTTTAATATTTCTGTCAATTCATTGGCCAAATATTAAATCTCACAGGCTATTTCAAGATCTATTACAGGCTACCAACATCTTTGAAATGAGTCTTTCTTTGTTGTTTTATTCCAATTTCTGATTCAAGATTACTAAGTACAGGGTTAGTCCAATGCCTACTATAGGTTGCCAACACATTGTGATAGATTGGCTATCAGGTGAATAATAGGATTCAACAGATCAGGCTAGGATCCTTTCTAAAATCTGAAATTCAGAGCTTCTAGAGGGGCAAGTCAATGCAATTGTGTACATGGTAAACATGCAGCAATTGACTAACCGTGGAGGCATCAAACAGACTATAGAGGACTGGATAGTCAATACAAGCCTAGATCCTTCAAAGAAATATTTCAAGATATGGGATCCAATTTGGATCTTGTTTCCAGATTGTGGAATGCTGAATTGTTTCCATGCAATTAATCTGTCATCAATTCATTCATTATCAGCCATTAGTATCAGGAACTCATATCTTCAGATTTTTAAGGATCCAAGCTTGGCCTATCAAACCCAATTCTTCAGTCTTCCATTTGACTCAGACATATTGACCAGCCTCTGATGGGTTCTGAAGTGGCCCTCACCAAACATATCTCTTTTATGATTCAATGGCATAAATAATCAACCAACCAATCAGCTAGTATTTCTAATTTCAACTTTTTCAAAGCTAAATCTTTAGTTTTAAACTTCAATGTTTGGTAAAATAGTTTTCAATGGAATTCCAAAAGTTTTTTAATATTTATTTAGGCTTTATCATTGTTATCCAGAATAATATATATATTTCATATAATAAATTTATTTAAAGTTTGTTCATACTACTATTACTAACATTAATTAGTAATCTTTTCACATGTCATAATTATTATGTTTTTATTTGAATGATGGCTGTAAACTACAGGAATCCCTTCATTAGTATGGTTAATAAATCCTTGCAATACTCTGCATATATCAAAACTGCAGTAATCAAATTAAAAAACCAATGGGAATAATTATAATGAATTGCAGAAAATGTCAAAATTATAAACAAGCATTTTTTTCTTCCTGAAACATATCTATATTGCAATATTTGTACTTTAAATCATTGAAGAATATGTATAGGTATTTAAAAATTTATTTTTCACAAAAATTATTTTTTACAAAATTGCACAAAACATATCTATATTGCAATACATGTACTTTAAATCATTGAGGAATATGTATAGGTATTTAAAAATTATTTTTCACAAAAATTATTTTTTACAAAATTGCATGTCCGTAGACATCAAGTACCGGAGAGGAACTGAAGTGTTGGCTATATAATATTGTAATGGCTATTATTAGATAGTTGCCATTCACACTAAATTTATTAATAAATAAAATTACGAATTTAAAATATAGATGAAATTTAGATGACGAAAGTCATAATATTAACAGAATTAAAAATATATATAAATTTATTGCAGTGCTCTAATCATGTAATTCAATTGCCAATGATTCAGGGGTTTGCAAAAAAAAAAAATTGCACTTGTTGAAGCGCACTAATCAAATTTGGCACCGCATATATTAAGGGATAGTCTCAAATTTTTTTTGCGCACTAATCAAAACTGCATTATTCAAACCCACACTAATCAAAGGATTCCTGTAATGTTAGATTCTAGTCACCATTCAAATATACAATAGATTCTGCTTAATTGTGACTAAGCCATTTTGGCCCAATTAAGCAGCTGCCCCAATTAAACAAAGTAATAATAAATTCTAAAATAAATTATGTAATTCATAGGTAAATAAATAATAGATTAAAAAATAATAATTAGATACCTATTTTAATGCTTTATTAAAATAGGTACCTAATTATTAGCTTTTTACCGATCTCCTCTGACTTTGTCTTCAACACTGGGCCACTGATATTCATGCCTCACCTGCTAACTATAGAAAACCATTTATCTTCAATTTCTGGATCCTTCCATCATGCTTTCTTTTGGGTGTTCTCGGAATTTCTTTCTGTAATACCCATTCCTTACACAGTTGATTTTCTTGTTGTAGATGCGCTATGGTAGATTTTGGTTTATTTCAGTGGGTCTATGATGGCATGTATTAAATGGCTGGCTTTTAATTTTATCCAGCAAAGCAATTTTATTTGAAATTGTAAAATCCTTTCTTGACATTTTGGCAAAGATTTAAAGATTTTAAATAAAATCAACACTGTAAATGAATATCGCTAGGTACAGTAATGGCAGACTCTTAAGTAGACGCACACTTGCCAGACTCACCACGACAGATGTATTTTTTGTTTTTCATAGATAAGATTCTTCTTTTATACTGCTTTTACTGGAGTATAATTATTAGTAAAGACAATACAGCACTATTTAAAAAACATTTTAAATTACAAAACATTTAACCTTAAATCACAAAACATTTTATTTAAGAGAAATGTTTTCAGCAAATTAATTTATTAACAGATTATTCAGCAAATAAATTAACAGCACACATAATGACCAAGTAAATAATACTCAAACTTAAAGAAATCTTAATGGTCAACTTACTGATTCGTATATACTGATACCAGATATGTTGAGACCTTATAATTCCGTAAATAAAATTGTAAAGAAACAAGGAAAAAAGCCAGCATATAAAAGGCCAAAAACCGTCTATAGCATGCTTAAGAATATTAAAGATAAATATATAAAAAATGAAAGGACAGGGGTTTATTAGGTGCCTATTCAAACCTAGATAATGGGCAAATGGAAGTATATATAGGTGCCATAACAAGAAATCTTGAAGATAGGCTGTTAGAACATAAGAGGGACATCAAGAAAGGGAACCTTACTACTGCTTTAGCGAAAAAGGTATATGAGAATAATGTAAGAGTCGACTGGGAGAAAGCTAAAGTAATTAAACAAATTTTCGATGTAAAAGAGTTAAGAGTTGTGGAAGATTTACAAATTTTTAAAGAAAGCACTCAAGGCAAAGTTATAAATGAAAATCAAAAGGACACTGTCTCTAATGCCTGGAAGCATGCTTTAAGGGGTTCCACGTATAATAAACAATCTTAACTAATTAAAATTATTCTGTGATGAAAGTTTTGTGTTTAGAATAATATTATTATAATTAATTTGTTTACGTATTTAGGCTTAATTTTTACGTGGGCCAATAATAATTAATAACCAATAATTAGTAACCAATAAATATTATAATTATATAATATTTTATTATTTGTTTAAAGTTTTTATTTAAATTATTTTTATGAATAGTTAAAGATATTTTTAAATCCTGAAGTATGTTTAATTTAAAAATATGTTCTTTGTTCTACAATAGAACATTATGCATAACTGTAATTTCTTGTTCTTTTTAATACTGTTAGAGCTGATGATGGCATTAATTTGCTGAAAACGTTTCTCTTAAATAAAATGTTTTGTGATTTAAGGACTGCTTAAATAGTGCTGTATTATCTTTACTAATAATTTTCATAGATATTATTATCAATCAAAAAATATAGTACATCAACAGATGCAGAGTTGGAGATTGCTATATCTATTGCAGATATTCTAATTTGCAATATTAATTATCAGATCATAATTATAATCAATTAGAAAATATTTGGCACTTGTTTTTTCATATATGACTCAATATTTATACTTTTAGTAATTAGTTTATTGGTGGAAGCAAAATCAAAATGAATAATCTTTTAATTTATAAGTATAATTAAATATGAATTAATTGCTAAATGTCAGAAACTATAATTTTTATCTTTTTCCCCTCTTTTGATGAATATAAAAATCAGATCAGCTGACGTTTTGTATTTGCATTAAAATCTAGTATATATAATATATTATTTTTCATAATCTTAAAATTTTATTTCTGTTAATATTTTTTCATTATTAATTTCATAAAAATCTATTGCTTTTAATTTGTACTAACTAAAAGTCTTGTTAAATATTGTACAGAGTTTCATAATAGGTGGGACCAGAACGCATAATATAAGTTGAAAATTATGTAAGTCAGGGTACCTACAGATTCCCATATCTAATTTACATATGTATTAAGTTCTTAACTGGCTCTTTAATACTAAGAAAACAACAAATTATAAAAGTTTATAATATGTAGTTGTAATTAAATATTATTAATCAGCATATATAATAAAATATTATATCTGTACCACATTTAAAAAGTTCGTACCAATTGACTCGTGTGATGCATCTGCACATAAACCATGCACCAACTTGTGCAAACAAAGACCTGCATGTCACAATTAACATGTCATATGGGTGTGGGAGTGGACGAGGGAGCAGGATAAGAACTTACATTTTTCCAAATTTATGTAAGTCAGGGTATAACGTATTTAAATTTTCTTTGGATATCTTTTCATGGTACTACTTTGTTAAAATAATCAAATTTTGGAACTCTTGGTATTTAGCTTTTTCTTCTAGTGATTTAGAAATAATGTGTTCTTACAATCTTTATTTCATTAAAAATAAGTGTAAAGAAAATTGTGTTTCGTATACGGACAGTTTATGAACTCCAGTAACATAATAGAAGTCTATAAAATGTCAAATATTTATCAATCAAATTAATAATAATAATAATAATAATAATGATAATTAATCTTATAATGATAATAATGATAAAATTAAAAAAAAAGCAAATTATTAAAGAGAAATGAAAAATACATCAGAGTGTACTACATGCATTTGGATAATTATATTTGCTGTATCCTTAGTGATAAAATTTACCCATCAAAAAACATTTCATGTAAAAAATGTAGCCAAGTCTCGTGCCTCTTTATCCATAAAAAGTTATGAGATATCATGAGAGCCAAGTCTAGTGCCCTTCTTTACTCTGACACTTTTATTCACAAATCACTCCAAATCATCGTATCTTTAGTTAAAGAACATTTTGATGAGATATCATGAGAGCCAAGTCTAGTGCCCTTCTTTATTCTGACACTTTTATTCACAAATCACTCCAAATCATCGTATCTTTAGTTAAAGAACATTTTGTGACTTGGCAATTACGCAGCATAAGGAAGTTACAACTCACAGCCTTACAACTTTACAATGTTATGTAAAATATTAAATATACTTTATAAATACATACATGTTTAGTTCCTATATAAATACTGTATTATCTTATGCAA
>AYEL01077286.1:0-15527 GCA_000484575.1 Olivierus martensii
ATGACAAGTGAGATTTTTGAGAAGTGTTTAATTAATTTTGATAAAAAAAATGACAAGACAGAAAAGTTGTTGTTTTTGTAGACAACTGTCATGCACATCCTTCTTCTATTACAAAAAAATTAACAAATGTGAACCTGGTATTTTTTCCTCCAAAAATAATGTCAAAATTAATGTAAAAATAGCAAGGAATGAATAACTGTTGTTCTTTGTGCCAATGTGTCTGGAAAAGAAAAACTTAAAATTTTGCTTATAGGTAAAAGCAAGCAGCCAAGATGTTTTAAAGGAGTGAAGTCATTAGAAGTTGACTATGAATACAATAAGAAATCATGGATGACAAGTGAGATTTTTGAGAAGTGGTTAATTAATTTTGATAAAAAATGACAAGTCAGAAGAGAAAAGTTGTTCTTTTCATAGACAACTGTCATGCACATCCTTCTTCTATTACAAAAAAATTAACAAATGTGAACCTGGTATTTTTTCCTCCAAAAATAATGTCAAAATTACAATCAATGGATCAAGGCATAATAAAAAATCTTAAAATGCATTATCGAAAACAGATTCTCAAGAAACTAATTTTTGTAATTAAAAACGATCAACCCATTGACAATGTAATTAATCTGAGTGTGTATATCAGAATTAGCAAAAGTGTGGCAAAATGACGTATTCCAAAGACAACGTCAAAATTACAATCACTGGATCAAGGCATAATAAAAAATCTTAAAATGCATTATCGAAAACAGATTCTCAACTTCAGTAAGATATTCGAAATTACTTTACATCTGATAATTAAATACAGTATTCTAAATTATTCTAATTTATTTTGATTCATAAATCCATGTTTTGTCCATCTTATTTTTCATTTTACATGCAGTAGACTTAATACATTAATATACTATATATATATTTTTTAAACATTAAAAAAATTCATTTGTATATTTTTTCCCAAAACTTTTTTCAAATCATTTAAGTTGGAGTTTTACAAACCGTGAGCCACCATCACTGCCATCAGGGGGCCACAAAAAAGGTGATATGGACAAAATATTACTTAACTGCTATACTACATTAGAGAAAATTCAGGTTTCTATATATCAAAATTTTTCTAAGACACCTTCAATTTCGATATATGAATTGTGACTGTATATTTATATATCTATACATACAAATTTAATTACCTGTGCATGTATGTTCAATTATCTATTGATTATAGCTTATATTATCTTATTTAGCTGTAATATGCTTAAATTAGATTTTGATTAGGCTTAATGAATTTGTGGGTGGTGTGTTATTAGACATATATATATATATACCTGCACATGTATGTTCAATTATAAGGCAAGATAGGCTGAATCAGTTTTTATGAAATAAGCAAAATATTGTATTACCTAATGCTCCTTAAGATTGTCACTCTCATTACCATGTGTGAAGAAAAGAAAACTGTCGTTTCCGTAGCAATGCAACATTTTGATATATACAATGATAGAATTTTACAGAAATTTTCAATTTATTTATGTAGCTACTGATTTATTATTTAATCTATCAGCAGTTTTCAATCTATGATTAATTTTATTTCTTGATTTTCACTAATGTAAGTTTTTATTATGTAGAAGAATCTGTATTTGAGATTAATTCATGTATTTTTCGATGCCTTGGTTTAAGATTAATGTGTCATTTCACGTGTTGTTTTGATATAAAGTTTTTGCACTTTATATCAAAACAACACGTTGTATAAATTTTTATAATCAAAACAACGTTGTATAAATTTCATAATGCCACGAAAAAGGGAAACTCTTTACATAGGTTAACTGCTCAGCTAAAAGATTGCATTTAATTGAGAAAATAAAACATTATCTGGTAGCTTTTTGCACATGATTTTCGTTTTTTATTTGTCATATAATCTTTTTTTAAATTTCTTGATGTCTCATAGTCCTTCAATTCGCTACTTTCAGCAATTCAGATCTGACCACACTTGAGGCTCTTCGTTTGACTTCGTTTTCACTTCTTGAGGCTCTTCATTGGAGAGTGTACCGTGTGCAATGGGTGCGATGTAAAAATGCAATGCTTCTACCATGGAATTACCTTATAGCAAAAATAAAAATGGACAAATAAAATAGATAGTCATTTAATAGATTGAGGATTACATTCCTCATTCAGTTTTACTCCTGGCCAATTTTTTTTTTTTACATATTTTTACATCTCTTTCCAATCAGGGAGATTAGTAAGGTGTTGGGCCAGTTCCAACTAAGGGCTGCACCCACACCCATGGAGGAGACCAGATGGTGTAGGACAGTGATTGCCGGAACTGGCCCAACACCTCAAAAAACTTTTCAGGAGTTACCAGACCCAGGATGAGAACTCAGGTCTTCCTGCATGGCATGCCGACTCACAGCCAATTATATGTTTCTTTCTCTAGGGTAAAATGTTTTAATTGTGTCAAACTTTTTGGAAAAACTCAAACACAAAATTCCGAGTATAAAGAGGATTAATTGTAGCAAACTTTTATTAAAATATCTAAAATATTTATAACCGCAAAACTTTGCGGGTTTTACCTAGTTTTATACTATATTATATTATACTTTATACCAGGGCTGTCCAAAAGGTGGCCTGCCAAGCCATTTTGTGTTGCCTGTGAGGCTTTCACTATTTGTGATATAATATTATTTTTTAATGTTCTTTTCACTTTTATTACTTTTTTTAAGAGATTAATAGAAAGAATCCTAAAATTTAATTATATTAATTCAATTAATTAATTTTTTCTTAATTATTAGTAAATATTTAATGATCACCAAGCTATCAATGACATCACACTTTTATAAGATTTTTAATCACGTCAATTTAAGTTTTAGTTATTTCAGTTTAAAGTTTTGAATTGTGACTATATTTTAAAATTATTTTTGGTTTCTATAACGCACACCATTTTCAGTGATTGTGTGACCATTGTTGTGAGATTTTATTTTTTATTTTACCGTGAGTTTGTTGCATTTGTGAAATGAGTGAGAAAAAAATGTAAAATAGAAAATGAAAATCGAGTATATCAGGAGCGGTGGGAAAATGACTTTTTCATAACAAATCACATGGGTAAACTGCTTTGTTTAATGAACGTTTTCCTAACTTTTGTGATTTTGGTCGGAAAGTAATATCAACATTTGGTAGTACTTATTTGTGTGAAAGTGCATTTTGTGTTTGTTTTCTTCATATGTGCAAAAAATGAATTACTTATGGGATGACCTGATATAAGGTTTATGTAATATTCAAGTTTTAAAATTATATAAAAAATACTGTTATGAGCTAATATTTTTATTCCTAAATAATTTAATAATAAAAAATATTTATTTATTTTAGCCATCAGCATCTTGTTCATCACTCACATTTGGATCATTTGGTTCAACATTTCCATTATCTTCAGATATTGTTAATTCAGGAATTACTCAGCAGACACCAGAATTTTATATTATTAGAGTAAGCATTGAGCAAGATGATAGAAAAGAAATTGAAGGGGTTAATCTATATAAAAGTATAATGGTTAGTTTGATTTTTCCAAAAATTTATTATTAATAATTAAAAAAATGTTATTTTTTTAATTATTAACATTTAACATTATAGTTTTTTAATAATTTTTTTAATTATTAACATTTTTTTAATTTAGCAATTGTGTCCAACACTATTATATGTTACATTAATAATAATCTTTATAATAAAATTCTTGTCTCTTTCTTTCAGCGATCTCATTGGTTACAATAATCACGTGATATTTTACCTAGCCATTTAGTAACAATATTTACTTTTCAACAATCGTTTTACAGTAAGACTCCGTTTAACGTGGGGGATACGTTCCAAGGAAACAAAGCGCTAAATGAAACAGCGTTGAACGAGGCCATTGTAACACGTAAATAATGAGGACAAGTGAAACAGGACAGTGAATTAAATATATATTCATAGCATTTTTTTATTTTGTAACATGTATTATTACTATTGTATTTTATTCATAAATCATAGATGGAAAAATTCTTAAAATTAGAATATGAAAAGTTTTAAGAACAAAAAGCAGTAATCAGATTGCAATAAACTATAAACAACGAAAAAATATTGATGAAAGGAAAAAGTTCTAACTTCAAGGAACTATAGTTTAAAGCAAGGCTGGAGTGTCGGCAGGAAACTGTGCCGACATCGACTCCTCTGATAGTAAACACACCCAAATGATATTTTAGAACACATTTTTATTTAATATTTATTACAGAAAAAATTATTTATTTACCAAAAAAATAATTATTTAAGGCATTTTTTAATTTAAAAATAATAAATTATGAGCAATGCTCACGCAGCATATGCAGATCATAGTGACATCCGTGAATGCGAGTATTAGGCCTGGCGCACATTGAGACGCAGGGGACACAGGCGACGCAGCGCAGCACAGCACAGAACTTTGTGTTCAAGCGGTTTTTACATAGACATGTGCTAATTGACACGCAGAGCAGGGCAGGACAGGAATGTGCCTGTCCCACTGTGTAATCATTGTCTTTATTCTGTTTTTTCCAAGGGGGATTGAACAGGATTCAAGGAGTGAACCGGAGAACACTGTGTCTTGTGACTGTTGCAATAGGAATGAATCAATCGGAAACACACCATTAACTAAGAAATCAACTGGAAACAGGGCAGCTGGACCTATTCTAGTTCTGGCAATTTTATCAGTGAACAGACAATCATCAATGGACTATGCTGAACTCTTTGTTGCCCAGGCGTTGAACACCTAACTAGTGAACAGAACGACTATAACTTAACTTGTGAACTGTGTACTTTTTCTGGAGGAGGAAATGCTCTTCCTCTTGGACCTCCTTTGAAGACTTGGAATGAACAGTTTCCGAAGATTATTAGAACTATTAATTTACAAACACTTTATTAGTTTTCTGGGAAAACTTTTTATGTTTTTGTTCTTCATCCCAGAACCTTCCATTTATTTTATTTAAAATCTTTGTTACCTAATTAGCAACTTTGTACATATGTAAATATCTTGTTTATTTTGATTGTACCTTTTGTTTTAATTAATTCCGATGCAGACCTTGTGGGGTCCTGTGGGGTGAAGGTTGCTATTCCCTCTAACTTCCTCTAGTGGCTTGCCACACTTCTTTGGCAAGAACTTTCACTATTCTCATCATCCCTTTCCCTCCTACCTTCCCTTCTATTTCTCGTGGCTACACCTTATTTGGTACAGCCTCTGTTCCTTTCAGAAACTGTCCCACACAGTGTGGGTGACACAGTTTCTTGTGCACGTGTCACATAGTACAATATGATATGGAGTTAAAACAATTAAATTGTTTCTATACACATTTTAGGACTTATCTGATATGTATCTGGTTCTATGACATGTTTTAATTAAACAAATAAAGTTGTAAAAATGTAAAGCGTGGGAAGGCTTTAATTTATAAATAAGAAAATCTTAACACTAAATAGTCTCCAAAGAGAAATACTAATATCTGCTTCGGAATCCGATTCTGAACTTAAATAAGTTCTTCCATATTTCTAGAACGAACTCAGCCGCAAGAACTGTTTGGCAATGTGCGCGTGGAGCTGTGTCACGTCAAGGACAGGTCCTACAATGCAGTCCTGTCCTGCGCTGCGTGCCTGTCTCTCAATGTGCGCCTTGGTTTATTTGCATAAAGCGGCACTGCCCGTCGCGCAGTTCCATTATTGTTTAAATGCAGGTTGCGCTAGTAGTAACGAGTTCGTAGTGCTTATGCCTTATGGTGTTTACTGTCTCTTTAAACATTTCGACATTACAATTAAAAACAACATTTTGAATTATACTAAACTGTATAAGTTTATCAATAAATAGTAGTTGGTAAGATTTGAGATTACCTGCCGCAACTTTCGCGGCACTGCGCTTATAAACACCATCCAGGTACAATTATATGGCGACCAAGGTGGCGATGGATTGGATGGCTACGCGGCGCAATGATTTGACTTCGGTACGTCGCGCTACTGATAAACACGAAAACTCGCGGTAGGTAATCTGGAATTCTGCCCAATATGGTTTAATGAAATAAAATAATATTATTTTATTTTTAAGTAATTTTGAATTATACCAAACTATAATTTAATCGACAATAAACAATCGAATTCTGCCCAATATGGTTTAATGAAATAAAATAATATTTTATTTTTAAGTAATTTTGAATTATACCAAACTATAATTTAATCGACAATAAACAATACTTTTTAATTTTTTTTCAATTTTTACCATAATTTTGATATTTTATCCAAATATGTAGATACTGTATTTACAGTATGCATGCATGCATCAAGGATGTTGGCATGCATATTTTGAAATTTGCATCACCCTACGTTTTCAAGTCATGAGACGCCATTGCATCTGATATCATTCATAGATATCTGTTCAATACGGTAAAGGATGTTGGCATGCATATTTTGAAATTTGCATCACCCTACGATTTCAAGTCATGAGACGCCATTGCATCTGATATCATTCATAGATATCTGTTCAATACAGTAGGTTCTGACATGTGGCTGACTCGTCCAAAAAAATTCCGCGTAAATTGAAAACCGCATAAGTCCAACAATGCTTAAATTCCATATACACGAATGGGTGCATTAACAATGGTGAAATGAAATTTATGAGCTTATTTTAACCATATATAACTAAAATTTAAGGCTATAAATGATGTTTTTACAAAAATATAAATTGTTTAATGAATTTTTCATTAGCGTTTTATGAAAATATAATAAAAATTAAACGAGTTGCACATCGGCGTATCTTTGAAATTGCATAAGTCCGGGACCTACTGTATATAATACCACGTTTGCTCGTTCTAGTTTTTAAATCTATAATCCCAAATTCTTCTTTTAAAATAATTTCAAATTATAGCATATTAGCAAAAAAATTATGCCCGGCGTTGTCCGGGTATAATTTGATTAAGTATTTCGAAATACTATATCCCAGTATATTGAAAACATTCCTCAGCACAGTAATAAATGTAATTTTTATTTTTCGATTTAGTAGTTAAATGCCAATAAGAGTAGCTAAAATTTAATACACAGAGTGAAAAAAGTTTTATAGATATTTCATGAAACAATTTTATTTTGTAGTTCATAAACGCTCAGAATCCCATTTATTATTTAAAATAATAAAGAAGCGTATCTTCGATTTATAGATAATCTTCATACAAAATCCGCTCAAATTGAGAAAAGTACAATAAATTATTTCCTTTTCAAATTATTTATCACCACCATTAGAAATAATTTCTGTTAATATTCTCTCTTATAGAAATTATATTTACTTTCATTTAAAAAGAAAAGTCTTAAAATGTATAAAATGTGTTAGTAATGTAAGGAAGAAATTTCGAATTTGTATTTTTATGAATTAATTTTTTTATCCCTGAATAAATTAAATTTTGATATTTTGATTAGAAACATTTTATAAAATTTAACTAGAATATATCTGATAAATTATTAAAAATTTATTGCAACTCCTTCAATAAAAAAGTTGACTTGAATTATTGAAAGTTATAAAATTTATTAGCAATTCTTCAGACTTTTCAATAATATTTTAATATAAATTGATGAAATCAAGAAAATAAAAAGAGGTTTAATTAAATTACTGAATTATTTTTAATAAATTATTTGTAATAGTAAACAGACATCATTTATAACATTATTGTATTTAATAAAATTTGACAGACTATATTATATCCATTTATATACCTGTATATCAAATATTTTGGAAATTTTACTGTGCGTATGAAAGCAATAAGTTTTAAATATAGAATTTTTATGAGAATTTTCGCACATTTTGATTCGTATCTTTATATATATAAATCTCTTTATAAACTTAATAAAATTTGACAGACTATTTATATTATATCCATTTATATACCTGTATATCAAATATTTTGGAAATTTTACTGTGCGTATGAAAGCAATAAGCTTTAAATATAGAATTTTATGAGAATTTTCGCACATTTTGATTCGTATCTTTATATATATAAATCTCTTTATACTGTATATACATATTAAAAAATAAATTTATATGTTACAAGAATTCTTATAAATTATTTAACTATATTATTAACCTAAAAAAAACTATTGCAGTTTTTGTTTTTTCAGTGTAAAACATTTTGATTTTGACAATAACAAAACTTTCTTAGTTCTCTATGTTTAATGCAGGACGATTGGTTTCCATACTTATTAAGTCGACTGACATCACCAACAATTTTGAATGATGTGGACCAAGCTGTTTTTTGAAGGAGAGCTTCTACTAAGGCATCGCTCGGATTCAGATAAATTAAAACGCGTATTTTTAATGTATAGCCTCTTCTATGGACGGTAGCTTTGCTTGGCATTAATACCTGAAACAATAAGAAAATTATAAATTTATTGACCAAACTTTATCATCATAAAACATCTATTTAGAAAATAATTTTTTTATATGAAAGAGAAAATGAACTTATATTTAATAGGAATTTATTGTATTTTTAATTAAACACAAGATTAAAAATTTAAAAAATTTATAAGAAATATAACTATGTAAATTTCAAGATGGAATTTATTGTTATACTTACAGATGCTTTTGAAATATTCTTCAAAGATAAATCGGCACAAAGCGGTTTAACAATTTCTAAAATTTGATTTAAATGTTCGACTAATTTGTTTGCTGCTTCTAAGCACCTTGCATCATTGGATGGAATTTTTATTTCTTTTTGACACACACAATAATTTTCAGGAATACCCGCATCTTCGCAATTTCTCTGAGGAGGAATTACCATCCTCCAAGGACTATATCCTCTAGTATTCCAAACATGAACGGCAGGATTTTCTACTTTGTACGTAGATGTGACTATGTCCATTAGCATGGAATGAACATCTAACCACGTAGTTAGTCGCTCTGAATTTTTCTTTAGGTATGCTCTCAAATGAGGATTTTGATCTTCCAGTGCTGATGGAATACTTATAGAAAATAATGGCATTCGTTCTTCAACGCGACCCATCGATGTAACAGCTGCTTTTCCAAATCTGAAAAATAATGCAGATAAAATCATAAAAATCTTTATTTAAAATTCGATAAATATTAAAGAAATTATATAACAGCTATATGAAATAATTTGAAATAATAAAATACTGTTTCAATAAAAAAGCAATCTTCAGATGAGCCATCAGTAAATGGCTTGTTACTCATTAAAAAGGTGCAAATATTACACATCGATCATAGCTCACCTAAGCAGTTAAATTTTTCATAGGTAAGTGTTAAAAATCTGAACATTTAAAATTTTTTTAATCTTAACAAAACACTAATTAGTGAGATAGTAAAATTTTAACTTAATCTGTAAAATGTAAAAAATTTATTATTGATAATTGGTGACGTGCTATGAAAAAAAAATCGGAATAAATGATAAATTTAAAGTAATTTTATGATAGTTTTCGATGTCTGTGACCAAGTAACCAAAAGTTCAGCTATTAACTGTTGTTTACAAATAGTTATAGGGTTTCTAAAAATAAAACCGGTCGTCGGGTTAATGTTCTTCGTGCTATAAAAGGATTAAAACAAACTGGATCCAGATCAATTCAATGTTAGTTTGGTATGAATTGATCTAATAAGAATTCAGTTACTAGAAAGAGAATAAATATAATATACAAAAAGGTATATATATATAAAATGTTATATACATATATAGAGGATATATATAATATCTAATGTTTTTTTACCTAATGATCGTATAATTCAAATATTTTTAAATAGATTATATTGATAAAATTCGTGTAAATTTTATTTTAAAGGATTATTAATAATTAATTTCAAATAAATCTTTTTAATTTTATCTTATAATTTATTTTGTCTAAAACTAAAGCACAGTACAATATTTTTAAAGGATCACAAAAGTTCTGGCATGATAACGGTTTTTAATTAAAAAAGCGTATTTATAAATACAGTATTGCAGTTGATTTACATATACTGTATTATGTACAGTGTATGACAGAAAGGTTTTGACATCAGCGGAAAAGGTTCGGCTTTCGTACAATACGCAAAAACTGATTGAGTCATTACTTCAGTTGTTGATCGTTGTAGGCTACAATTTGGGTTAAACCATTCCATCGGTTGATTAGCAACGGGGAGTGGAAGGAATATTGCATATTTAAGCGTTTACATGCAAAAAAAAAAAATAATAAGATTTCGTTTACTATACTTTGCTCTTAACTTTTATTAATACATTAAATAACGTAAAAAATATTAATGAAATAAATTAGGATCGTAACTTTACTGGCAATACTGAATTAAGTAATAAGATGCGTTGCATACTGAAGTGTCGTTTAATACCGTATTTAAAGGCATGAACTAGATTGTTGAAGTTGAGTGCGAATTATTTCAAAATGCCAACTACTACGTCTAAGAATTCTAGGTTGCTAATCATTCATCATAGGAACAACGGGATGCCTGTGAAAGACATAGCGAATATATTACAAATAAGTAGGCAAACAGTTTACAACATTCTAAAGCAGCACGAAGAGAGGGGGGAGCGTATCACCTAAAAAATCACCAGGTCATCCACGATTGATCTTCTTAATAATATCGACGATAAATGCATGTAATGATAAGTGCTGAAGGCAGCAAAGTTATCAAAGCTAATAGGGTGCATCCCGCATGCATCCTTCATAATCTGGAATCTGTAAACATGTTAAAAGCACCTCTCTAAGCTATTCTATAACCATTACCTAGCGTATAATAATGTTTTACAGCAATATATTTCAATATTAAGAATTCGAAGAATAGCAAATTATAAAAAAAATTGTTTTTCAACTTCACCAAAGTTCTAGGCTTTGCCCATTAAATAATATGTTATGTATTATACAGTTTCATATTTTTATTATATGCAAATCTGAAAATACTTAAAATAAACGAACTTTTGAGTGTTTAATGTGTATTTTTTATCTTACAATTAAAAACAAATTTTATTAGAAAAAATCATATCGAAATAAGATTTTTAAACTTAGAAATTTTCACTTCTATATTCACAGAACAAAAAACAAAACATTATACAATTATCTAAACTATAATGATAATAATTTCAATACTGAGTTTTTATAACTTGTAAAGAGCCTAATAAAAAAAAAATTTGTCTTCTGTGTTTAATAAAATGGAAAGTGAAAGAAGAATACAGATCGCATTACTCATGTCAAGTACGTCATAGAAATTCTCCCCTCTGTGAAATATTCCCGACCCCTATTTCTACCTCAAGTACGTCATAGAAATTCTCCCCTCTGTGAAATATCACGGACCCCTATTTCTATCGCGGTAAGAACAGTCTACTTCATTACAAGCTGCTGTGCGAAGATTTTCCAGACTTTACAATCGAAACTACTTCCTCTAATACAGCCCCTACGGTAAATGTCAAAACCTTTCTGTCATAGACTGTACATTTAAAATTGTGAAATGGCATGACTCAGTCAATATAGAGTTCATCTGAATATTTATTTAAAAATTTTTAAATTTACCAATATTTGATCTTGAACAGGGGATATACAATAACTATTTGTATTTTGTTAGATTTTAATCTATAGCGATCATTTTTTAATTTATGTTTATAAATTAGAATTTACGATAGAAAGCAATCTTATATAAATAAAATTTAAATTTTGCTAAGTTTAAATTTTAATCTAATTATTTTGTATTAGATTCTTAAAATATTGAGCAGGTCGTAATGATTATTTTACAGAAGTGCTTAAAAGTATTTCAAGAAAAATTAATTAGATTAAAATTTTAATTCGTTTAACTAAAGAAACCTACTCTTTGAACTTTTTACTATGATAAGCGATTTCGATATTTGGTTTCAGAGAAGAAAAAATATCAGCGCCCAAGGTTTATATGAGCTTTCTTATTCTTTTGATAAGATAGCATGCTCTTGAAGTTTGGTAAATCTTTCGGGTACATTGTGTTAAACACACATGAGAATTTTATATAAATGCCAAAATTTATGAAATATAAAATTCGTTACAGCTGACCTATGACAGAATCAAGTAATTTTGTCTCGAAAAAAAAAAGAAAGAAAGAATCATGACCAAACATCCTATTTAACCAAAATATGAAAGTATTGCAATACTAATTCCTTCAATTTTTCTTCAAAATACAGTAACTGTTTCGCTCGAAACTATTTATATTAAAATTAAAGGATATTAATATAAAACAATGAGTATAATAAAGTTTTTGATTCACATCTATCTACTTTTAGATATTTTCATTAATGCTGGAATTAAAAGCCTGATATATCTTTTTGTCTTCGACGTTTGTTGAATGCAGTTACTGCTTTAAATAAAACAATTTGAATAATTTTATAGTTAAACTTAGATTTTTTTCAAATAAAAATAAGTCAATAATTAAAATTTATTTTTATAAAATTTTCAAAACAAAAAAGTCACAGTTATTTCCCATTTAAGAGAAAATTCACGTTTGAAGTGTAATAAAATACTTGAAACAGAATATTAGATTTTTTTCAAATAAAAATAAGTCAATAATTAAAATTTAATTATTTTTATAAAATTTTCAAAACAAAAAAGTCAGAATTATTTCCCATTTAAGAGAAAATTCACGTTTGAAGTGTAATAAAATACTTGAAACAGAACAAAAAAATAATCAAATTTCGACACACATAAGGAAAATGGTCAAAACTTATCAAATATGTATTAAAGTTTATTAAGTAAAAGGCAAATGCCATAAACTTTTTTTAGAGAAGACGATTGTTTTAGAATTTTACAAAAAGAAATGAAAACTATTTCAAAAAAATAATATCAAATGTTTTAAATGTCTGACAAATATATTAAAAGAGAAATTTGGAAAAATAAACCCTTCAAAAAATTTTACTGTTTTAATCATAGATAAATTTTTTTTATATTTTTGCATTTTTTTAAATAAAGATTTAATATAAATTATGATTAATTATAAGTAAATATATATCATTCAAATCAATACCATCATTTTATTATCGTTAAGACATCATTATTATTCCCAATATTTTTTCAATAAATATTATTTATTAAGCCTAAAATTCAGGAAATTTCTAAATGACATGATGAGTTACACAGTCAAAATTAGGAAGGATTTATTTATTATAACGAGTTTTCGAAGTCAGAAATTTAGACACACAACCTACTATATATATATTGTATATATTCTATGCATTGAATAATTGCCACTAGAATAGTCAAAATTTGATATGATTTGGATATTAATTATTTGAAAATTTGAAAACATTATTATTTTTAAATAATTTACATTTTCTTTTTGCAAGATATGTTCATTAATTTCTGGTACAATAAAATATTTAATTATTAAATGATTAACCTATGCTTATTGTTATTTAAATATCTGGCAACAAAGCAAGCAAAAACATTCGTCTACGCTTAGTTTGATCGTATACTTTTAATAAGTTTGATCATCTGAAGCGTTTTTATTCTCGGTAGGCCAATTTACAGCAAAACATTCAATAATGGAACTACCTCAACCACTCTATTCTGCAGATATTACATCGAATGACTTTTTCCTTTTTATAAAATTATTTTTTAAATATCTTGCAAAAAGAAAATGTAAATTATGTTCATTAATTTCTGGTACAATAAAATATTTAATTATTAAATGATTAACCTATGCTTATTGTTATTTAAATATCTGGCAACAAAGCAAGCAAAAACATTCGTCTACGCTTAGTTTGATCGTATACTTTTAATAAGTTTGATCGTTTTTATTCTCGGTAGGCCAATTTCCAGCAAAACATTCAATAATGGAACTCCCTCAACCACTCTATTCTGCAGATATTACATCGAATGACTTTTTCCTTTTTATAAAATTAAAATCACCTCTCAAAAGCAAGAAAATTTGACATTGGGGAAATCGTACTGAAGGAACTGACGAAAATTTTAAAATCTCTAAAATAAAAAGTGATTTTAATAACGTTTTGAAATTTGGAAAAAGAGATGGATAAGATGTATAGAAGCAGAAGCCTCTTATTTTAAATAATATTAAAAGTAATTTCATTATATTTATTATTTTCCCTTGATTTCTGACAAGTTCCAGAAATTAATGAACACATCTTTTATTTTAACTAATAATAATTATCGAAGTTTTAAAATTTTTAAAAGCTTTTATTACTATAATTTTTGAAGTGGATTATTTTCGCAAATATGGAAATTAATGAACACACATTTTAACTAATAATAATTATCGAAGTTAAAATTTTTAAAAGCTTTTATTACTATAATTTTTGAAGTGGATTATTTTCGCAAATATATATAATTTTTAGATATTACATATAATCTTTACTTATAATTTGTTATTTCTATTTCTTTATTCTAGAAGAGAAAGAAATAAAAGATTTTAAAGAATACAGATGTTTTTCAAAAAGATTTTTTTATGAGAATAGTTATTGGCTGTGTATGTTAATCAAATCAGCCTGTTATGTTGAACAGACTGAACTATTCTAGCAAAGCAATAACTAGATCTACTAAGTAACTTATGGTGAAATAGTGTTTGTTAGAATGGCAATTCTTTGAGGTTTTTTTCAAATCTTTCAAGCTTTGTGTGTAGTCTAATGAGCAGTATATTCCATTTGATAAAAGTACGACGATGTAATTACAAAATATTTTTAATATTTATAAGTATGGCACCATAAATTTAAATAATTGTATTTATATAGCTACTTACTACAAAAAAAATATAGAAATTTATTTTTCTTATTTCATAATTATTAGATTATTATCTGAGTGCTTTAATATATAGTTACTTACTACAAAAATATAGAAATTTATTTTTCTTATTTCATAATTATTAGATTATTATCTGAGTGCTTTCAAATTATTTTTCCATACAGCATTTTTCTTCTTTTGGAAAATATTTTAGTCTAATTACTTTTTTTTATCTCTATTAGTGCATTCAATTCCTTATTTTATAAAGTCTTGATATGGAATTTAGCATTTTATTTTTATAAAATTGCAAAATTAAAAATACCATATATAGATATTCTTTACTTATAATTTGTTATTTCTAAGTATTATTCTATTTCTTTATTCTAGAAGAGAAAGAAATAAAAGATTTTAAAGAATACAGATGTTTTTCAAAAAGATTTTTTTATGAGAATAGTTATTGGCTGTGTATGTTAATCAAATCAGCCTGTTATGTTGAACAGACTGAACTATTCTAGCAAAGCAATAACTAGATCTACTAAGTAACTTATGGTGAAATATTGTTTGTTAGAATGGCAATTCTTTGAGATTTTTTTCAAATCTTTCAAGCTTTGTGTGTAGTCTAATGAGCAGTATATTCATTTGATAAATGTACGATGATGTAATTACAAAATATTTTTAATATTTATAAGTATGGCACCATAAATTTAAATAATTGTATTTATATAGCTACTTACTACAAAAAAAATATAGAAATTTATTTTTCTTATTTCATAATTATTAGATTATTATCTGAGTGCTTTCAAATTATTTTTCCATACAGCATTTTTCTTCTTTTGGAAAATATTTTAGTC
>AYEL01077289.1:0-19823 GCA_000484575.1 Olivierus martensii
GTTTGTTTTTTTTAAGAAGTTTGTACTGAGGAGGGACCGTAAGAGGGTCTGAAAATGTTATACGATATTAAAGTATATTTTTTCCTTGCTAATAGTGCTTGTAGAACATTTGTATTATATTAAAGCAAGTGGTTTTGGTTTCAACAAAATACTGAAAATGTTATACGATATTAAAGTATATTTTTTCCTTGCTACTAGTGCTTGTAGAACATTTGTATTAATATATTGTTTATTTAATTTTAATTTTATCAATAAGTTTAGATCAAATATAATACAATATATACAAAATATTTATAGAATTTAATGGAAATTTATATATATATATTTATAATCCTATTCCATTTAGTGGTTTTGGTTTCAACAAAATATTAATCAATAAATATTACATAGGTTTTATATTATAGACAATTTATTATATTTACTATACTTTAGGTAATATATGTATAGTAAATAAATTCTGTAATGTATTTTATTTTATATAATAATTTTTTAGTAGTATATAATTTATATAAAATAAAAATTTTATTTTGAATAAATTATTAGAACTAGAAATGTAAAATCACTAAAATGTTTAGACATACTTGAACATACATTTTTAATATTGTCTGTTAATGATTAATTAAATATTACTGTATACTTAAATTATAAGTGCTATTAAATTTCTTTTGCAAATAGTATTTTGAGAGATCTGTTTAATACATTGAGAACATCTGTTTATGTTAAACATAATACAGTCATAAAAACAAGAGTAGTTTTATTGTAAGGCAATGCTGAATGAAATTAGAGCTGGTACTAGATGTAAATATTTTTCATATTTATAGCTACTAAAATTAATATCATGCTTCATTTATAGTACCTACAGTATATTAATAATGAACTATAAATGAATTATATCCATTGTTAAAATAAAAATAATTTATTTTTTAATACTTAATATACCTTATATTGAATGAATATATTTCATATTTTGATTTATAATTATTTTCTTATAATATTTGATACTGAAAGCTTTTATTTTGTAAAGTATTATGTAGTGTACATTATCAATACATAATATACAATATTTATAAATATGTAATTGAATTAATTAAAATATATATAGAAAATTGTTATATATTGAATGTATTGTATCATTTTCATAATTCTAGACTAGACAGTGCTGTGCTTAAATAATTTTTTTGTTTAAGTTGAGTGTTTGAAGACTGAAATCTATTAGTAAATAATTTTTTTAATACTAAAATAGAAATATAAAAAAAATAAAAAGGATTAAAAGCTACTATACTAAGTTACTATACTATTCAAATACTACTACTAAGTTACTATAGTATTTGAATTTTATAATTTGAATTATATTTGAAATAATTATGAAATATATCAGTCATACATAAATTCTAATTTGAAGGTTTAAATAAACTTCTCCTTAGTTAACTGAAGCTCTTTATTAAAAAAACTATGAAATAATAGATAAGTAAAACAAAATTGAATTGCCAAAAGATTAGAATTGAAATAATTGTAAAATAGCATTGTTTCTGCATGATTTATTAACTGTATTATTGCTTCAACATTCAGAAAAATTTTCTGGATGTTGAAGTGATAATACAGAATGAAGTATGCATTAGCCGTATATATTACTGTACATCTGTCTTTAAAAAAAAAATACTTTTAAGCCTATTTACATCAATAATTCTTTGTACAATCACAAGCCATATAAAATGGCAGCATGCTTTATTTGGGAAAGCTATTAGCATTGTAGTTTGAAAGATATTCAAAAAAAGGAAATACTTGTGATCATTCAACAAAAACATCATCAGGAGTTGACCATGGGTATACTTATAAAGAGCTAATACAGATTTGAAGAAAGAAGAGAATAGATTTAGATTAATCTCAGATTGTATTATATTGGGGCAAGACCAAAGAAATCATAGAACTATTGAATTCTGTATACCAATTAGGAATAATAAGAAGATAATAGAGACAGGCACTAGAGATTTATCATTTCTTTACTTCTTTTGTAAGCCATTCAGTAAGATAACCATCTTACTGAATGGCTTACAAAAGAAGAAAAGAAATGATAAACCTCTACTGCAGAGAAATCAGTAAGAGGTATATATGAAATTGCTTTGAAAAACAACTATACATGTTACAGTTATATTTATATAGACTCCATGACAAGAAACTTTGGAATAAGGATTAAGAAACATCAGAGAGATGTATGCCTTGGAAAGATTTCCTTGTCTTCGGGTGTTAAAGCTCTAGTAACAAATCTTCTTATAGAATAGCTGGTCTCTGAAGTAATAATTTGATACGGAGTCCATAGCCTATGTCACAGAGGCCCTTATATTGCAAAAAATTTGAAAAATTACTCTATGAAACACAACATTCTTTCCAACATGAGAGAATATGAATTGGCATATACATAAGTTTCCCTTTGAAGGTATTGTTACTCTCAGGGCTGGGGTGTTGGCAGGAAAATGAGCCGATACCGACATTTTTTTTGCCGACACTGACTCTTCTGATAGTAAACATGCACAAATAATTTTTTAGAACACATTTTTATTCAATATTTATTACTGAAAAAATTATTTACTTGCCCAAAAAGAAAATAATTATTTAATACATTTTTAAAATTTAAAATTAATAAATTATGTAATTATTTAATACATTTTTAAATTTAAAACTAATAAATTATGAGCAATGAGAAAGTTATTGCCGACGCAGACACTGATACCTCCTAAAACTGCCGACACCGACACCCCAGCCCTGGTTACTCTGATGCTTCAGTTTTGTTGTTTAAACTTAAAATTATATAAAAGTAAACTATAAGCCAAATAAGTAAGATAAATTGTTTATCTTACTTATTTGGTTTATAGTTTATTTTTATTCAATATTTACATTAAGAAATGTTACATTATTAAAATTATGTATTATCAGTTTTTTATTTAATCTTTAGGCCTGATTCACATGTTTATAATATAATCCTGTCTAAATAGGTTGAAATGGATATTAAACTGCTTCTTTCATGTCAGTATAAGCATAAATAAACACAGCACTACTTAGCAGTAGAACAGTTTTTAATAAGCATAATCTGAAATGTTTTCAACTATAAACTTAATTAACATCACTAAGAATACACAAAACCTACAGAAAGTTACATAAAATAAAATGACTTTATACAATCTATAAAGTTCTATTTTATGTAATTTTTTTAAAAATCAGTTTAAATATATCAATTCAGACATTATTTATGAAGTATTGAGACTGAAATATCAATTTCTATTGACAAATATAATCCTTTGTTTTTTCTTTATATAAGATTTGTTCTCACCAGGAAAATGATTTTCCTGTTTTTTTCATTAATACTTCAATTGATGATTATAAATATTGATATTTAATTAAGCTTTGATTTTTTGGCATAATGCATAAATAATGCAAAGAAAATTACCGTATTACATCGAATATAAGCCGCCCCTGAATTTAAGCCGCAGTAGGATTTTAAAATTGAAAAATCGGAAAAAAAATGATTTTATAATAGGTATTGAAAAATAAGAAACATTTTTACTTAAATTTATAATAAGTATTGAAAAATAAGAAACATTTTTATTTACTTAAATAGTATTAATATACATAATAAGCTGGTGAATAAATTGTAATCAACGATCGTAATACTATGTCATGTGTAGAGCGTAAAGCAAAAACCCAAACGTTGGGGAATGGGAGATCGGGAGAAATAAGCATAGAGCGTAAAGCAAAAACCCAAACATTGGGGAATGGGAGATCGGGAGAAATAAGATGTTAAAATATTCGCTTTGTGGAAGCTTGGGAGAAATAAGATGTTAAAATATTCGCTTTGAATTTAAGCCGCATCCAAAACTTTATGACTTAAAAATTCGAATAAAAAGTGCAGCCTATATTCGATGTAATATGGTATAAAACATTCAAAATATTTTCAGTATGAATTTACTTTTTATAATGAAAAAAATAAAATGCTTATGATAAGAAAATGTTATATTAAAAATTATTTGTAATAGGGTTGATAAAATTGTTTATAATCTTCTGCTGTTTGTATTTTTCTTATAGTATGGTTAAGATTATATAAAACTAATATTGCTATTGAAATTTTTTCTATACTATTGTAATCTCTTATCATCAATCATTCCATGAATAATCAATTGTGATTAAAAATATAAGGATATATCCACACTGAGCCTGTCTTTCAAAAAAAAAAAAAAAAAAAATTAAAAAAAAAAAAAAAAAAAAAAAAAAAAAAAAAAAAATTCAATCAAAATAAATTTAAGCTGCTATTATAGGCTATTTAAAGAATGAGATATATTTGAGCACAGAGATTATGAAAACATTTTTAAAATTCTGTTCTTTAATATATTGCTATAGTAAATAAATATTAATAAACTTATTGTATAAAAACTATTCACTCAAAGAAAATTTATGGTTATTGCTTTTTTCCTTTTATTTTCCTTAGATGAAAATAGATTTTCTTTATTATTAATTCTGAAATATTAGTTTTAATTTTATACAGTGTATTATTTAAGTAATAAATGCATTATTAATAATTTTAATTTAGATGAAAATATATTTCAGAATTAACAATAAAAAAAATCTTAGTTTTAATTTTATACAGTGTATTATTTAAGTAATAAATGCATTATTAATAATTTTACAATATCTAATTAACATTTAGATTTTTTTCCTTATTATAAGTTATTCAATTGCTCATATTTTAAAAATGGATGCCTATAGGCTATTTTTTGTTCTCTATCTCTTTTGTATAAGTTTGACAGCTATTTTTCTTATTTAATAGTTTATTTATTTCTGGACAGAAGAATTTTAATTTATTTTATAAATGCATCTTAAAATTAATTAACTAGTTTATATTTCTATTTTTGTCTTTAAAAAATAAACAGCAAAAATTCTTTAATACTTTTTTTAATCTCTCTAATTCATAGAAAATATTTTTTTGAAAAGAAATTATTGGATAAGGATATACAGTAAAATCTGTCTAAGCTGGAAGTTGAGTAAAAAATAAATAGCAGTAGTTGAAAGTATAACAAAATTTAATCCTATTTCATGAAATATGAATATCTCATTTGGAAAAAATGAAATTTAGGAAAGTACAGCAATAATCGCATATTAATCTCTCTTTCTAATTCATAGAACATATTTTTTTGAAAAGAAATTATTGGATAAGGATATACAGTAAAATCTGTCTAAGCTGGACTCTATACAAGCCAAAAACCTGCTCAACAGCAGGTTCTGGCTTGTACCCCTGGAAAATATTTTTATTCCTGAACAACTTCTGTAGAAATATCAAAGAAAATATCTGTATAACACAAACTGTTTAATGTGGAAATAGAAAGCATTTTAAAATTTCACTGAATAAAAAGAACACTTGTATAAGATGGAAAAATAATAATTTTTTCTATCTTATAAAGGAAAAAGTGATTTTGAAATTGAAAGCATTGGCCAACCAGAACAAGGAATGGAAGAATTTTCTGAAATATCACACACTGATGGAATATAGACATTTATAGGACAGCTTGAAGACATTAGTATGCAAATAAATGCTGAAAAATATGTCAACATTGATAAAAACTTTTTAATAGAGGTAGGTTATCTACGAGTGATTTGATCCAGTCAAAAAGAAAAGAAAATTCTATAAATGAAGATGGCGGCAGTGAAAAAGGATTGGGAAGAGACTTTCCAGAAAAAGAAAAAATAAGAAATTTACAACACAGCCAATATATGCTACAAATAAATTGGCTGTGTTAGAAGAATTTTCTGAACATTTCATTGTTTCTTTTTGAGTGGAAAAGAAACTTTGTAATTTTTGTACTTAATATGAATACTATATATAAGAACTGAATTACTGAATACTGAAGAACTGAAGAGTGAAATTTTAAAATAAAACTTGTAGTTCAGTCCTACTTGTTGCATGTTTTTCTAATACAGCATTATATATTCAAAAAAAAAAAATTGAGAAAAAGTTGCTTTTCAAAAAATATCATATGCATTTTATTATGTAAGCTAATACAGTAATTTGGAGCTATATTTTATTTATATATTACCAAAATATGTACTACTGCAATAACAATGTATTGTAAATGTATTAAATGTCATTTTTTTTATTTCAGAATGAAGCCTGTATAAGTTGGAAAATTGTCTAAGGCAGAAAAATTTTCTGATCCCCTTGGGATTCAAGCTTAGACAAGTTTTACTGTATTCTCTTTCTTATAATTTTTCTATTTTTTGTTAAAAATAAAATTTATATCAAATAACAGATTTTATACAACTTTATGTCATTTATTTAATTTATTTATTTTTATTTCATGAAATTTATTAAATGTACCACTTTCTGATAATTCTAGTATGACTTTTAAAAGAATATAAAAGAAATTTACAAAGTCGTCATCAGCAGAAAAAATATATATTAGCTGTTAGTCAATACATTTTGACCATAAAATGTATTAACTAATAAACTATAAAAAGGCATTACTACCCTACACTGCTCCATGGTAATCAATCTTGCATATTTCCAGCTCTTAAAGCAGGCAATAAATCAACTTCTTTAAAACACAGAAAAATTTATTTAAAGTACTTTCAGCTCTATCGAGCCCTCATCAGTAAACTCTACAAATTAAATTGTTAAGACTACATTAAAACGCGGTTATGTATTCGAAAATAGATTCTAAATTTTCAAAAGTTCTGTAAAGACTACATTAAAACGCGGTTATGTATTCGAAAATAGATTCTAAATTTTCAAAAGTTCTAGCATTCACTCATCAAACCCAAGATGTGATGCGTCATAACATAATGGTGTAAAATTATCACAACACAACTCTGATAATCAGGAATAATGGCACGTTCCCCTTTGCAAGTTTACCGTCCTATTTTTATACTCTTCATATTCCCATGCCGTACTAACTTTCTTGAGATCAGGACCATGTGATAGATTTTCTCACAAGTCAGTATGAGGCAAATCTTCGAAATGCTGCCCTTTAAATATTTTTTCTTTAAAATAATCTTCGTTTGTGATTTAAAAAAACTGCACAAAATCTATGAATACTATTTTTATTTTGACAATATGAAAACATAAATTTTGTATTTGTTATTGCCCTATTTCCGCCCCCTTTTTGCCTAACATTTTATCCCACACGCACAACCTGTTTGTTTTTACCATTCACCTGACACTCGGGGTTTAAATTACAATTTACACTTGTTTTTATAAATATTCCATTCTCTGTTAAGTCAAATAAAGATCAATGTTAAGTTCTCTGCTAACGCTCACTTTCTCTGTGCAGCTGAAAAGGAGAATCCAGTCTGAAACTGCTCCTACATCTTTAATTTTATTTGCAGATCCTATTAGCTAGTTCAGATCTTGTTTTATTTTGATTTACTGATTTAAACACAACACAAACACTTATTACTTCTCGAGACAAACTAACATTAAAATCAAATATTGTCAATAATTCCACTTCTCGAGACAAACTAACATTAAAATTAAATATTTTCAATAATTGTAAGCTCAAAGCAGAACTATCAACATGGATCAATATAGAAAAGCATTGCGTAAAGATTTTTAATTATTGAATGGTTCAAATTTTATTTTGATTTCGCTGTTTATGCCGTCCCCTTACGGTGCTGCCTGAGTGAACAGCCCTGCTTGGGATCATTAAAGTTTTTTATTGGGAGAAATTCTCACTGCTTTCATAGGTATTTTACTAAACAGAGAGTTAACTACAACACTATTTGGACTGCTAACTAGTGCTTTAGTTAACTCTCTGTTTAGTTAAAGTTTATTATATTGGTCCCTTTTGATTTTCTAGAAAAAAAATTTCTAAACTTTCCGCAACCCTTATTTTCTGGGGTTCATCTAGTACTTTTATCACTTTGGTCTCGTCCTATTTAGCTGTTGCGTCATAGCTTAATAATCTTTGTGTGAGGGCTGTATTATTTTTCATGTTTTCAAAATCGGCTATATGTTCTTCTACCCTCTTCTTAGCCGATCTAACAGTGGATCCTATATATACTTCGTCATTCTTAGTATCTCCGTTCTCTGTAGAGGACAGAGCTACTAAGAATGTCCTGGTATCTCGTATACACCAGGTAAATTGATGGGGTTCCTCTTGCTTTTATCATTTCTAACCGTATTAAATACCATATTGGTCCTTCTAAATGCTATCCGCCTTCTGGCTGCTCACTCTTATCTTTCTCCTGTGCTTCAATAGAAGAGGATTCCCCTCCATTGTGTATGGAAACTCATTATTGTCATTTCTGGCCTGTGTATTAACGTTGCTACTTAAGTTTTTATTTCTCTTTACCATCCTCCAACTACAACCTCAATATGCTATTATGATGGTACACATGTATTTCTGCTTGATATAAGATCCCTTCTAACTCTTCTTGCACACTTTCCCAGGTACTGCAGTGTGTGCCTATTCTATATAAGAGAGACCTAAATGCCGCCATTTTTATATGCCACTGTTCCTTAGATTCCTTATGTACAAACAAAGGTACATAGGTATCTTTTCTATATATTCGTGTTTGATATTCGCCCTTATAATTTTAATTTTCACATCTAGGTAAATGATTTCATGTTCATTTTCTTTTGTCTTTTTCAATTTTAGGCCTAAGCTACTATCATCAAATAAATTCTCTATATTCAATTGGTTTGTGTTCTTCTCTCTTTTTACTATTATGTCATCTATATACCTACACTGTTAGATCAGTTAAGAAGAGGGTAGAAGAACATATAGCCGATTTTGAAAACATGAAAAGTAATACATCCCTTGCACAAAGATTATTAAGCTATGATGCAACAGCTAAATAGGACGAGACCAAAGTGATAAAAGTACTAAATGATCCCCAGAAAATAAGGGTTGCGGAAACTTTAGAAATTTTTCTTCTAGAAAATCGAAAGGGTCCAATATAATAAACTTTAATGATCCCGAGAAATTTAAATCAAAATAAAAAGCTCTTTAGGCAAGGCAAAAACTTTTAATCACCTAAAACGTTGAAGTTATAAATAAATTATTTGTTTAATATTATAAATCACAATTAATCCGGATGCCAGTATTCCTGACTTAGCGTAATCCAGATCAATTGTTTAGTTAACGATTATTGGCGATATAAATTATTATTTTGTTTAAAAAATCAATAAATATGTAAATATTGATTTAAAATTAGTGGTTCCAATATTTGTTCACATTACGTGTTTAATGCACTCTAAAGAACAAAATTTATTTCCTATATTTAATTTATTAAGTACTAGTGTAACCCATACCTCATTACACCCTATATGTATAATTTTATACAGTTTAATAAAAACATTCGATTCTAACATTTCAGTAATTCGGATAATTCAATAATCCGGGACATCCTTTCCTTTAATAATTACTCCGGATTAGAGATATTTTACTACTTGTAAATGTTTTCAATATTTTAAACTGATCTTTATATACACTAAACTATAACTATAAATAAATAAATATAACTATAACTATAACTAAATAATGTTAGGTTTATTTTGTAAACAATCCATGTATGCTCAACAAAAAAAAAAGGAAACACGAAAGATTGAGTTGTTGACTCCATAAAAAAAGAATTTTATAAACAACAGAAAGATATTTTTGAGTTTTAGTAGTTGCGAAGCAATTGCTAAATCTCAACGACTTGTTCTTTTGTTTGATCTTTAAATCTCAACTGTCAAAGCCGCTTAAGCAATCAGATGTACTATATATATATGTATTTAAAGTCTTTGTAAACACTTATATTGTTTCTTTTGGCAAAGTTACGTCATTTTTTCCTACAAAAATAAATTCAGGCTAAAACATAGAAAGTAACAATCAGGATAGATTTATATGTATTGTAAACTCCAAAAGATTAAAGAGTATACTCAAATGCATTTCTTATTTTAGTGAAGTACGAGGATCTAAATTGTAGTTTATCTAACACTCTTAACTTACCGTAAAAACTGGTCTTGATAACAATGGATACAACTGATTTACACCAAACGAGATAAAAGAACCCATATATAGAGAAAAGCTGTAACAATAAACATTAATTTTATTGATTCCTTTACTCTCAATATTTAACAAAGATCATCATCAATAACAATATCTGGATGGAAACAAAAAATGAAAACCTCAGCTTACTATTCACCAATAATTAAGATCTGCAAATTGGCTTTATTGGATGAGTTATTTTTAATAAAGTTTGATAAATCTTTATGAATTTTATTATCAACTACACACTCATTATACTTAGATAATTATGACTAGAAGAATATTGAAAAAGCCATGAGATTTATGCACTTGTTCTGAAAATGTTGCCTTAAATTATGAAATAATTTAAAAAATTATTTTATTATTTTCAAAAAATATTAATATCAGCGACATTTTAATTAATCATCACAAATTAATAAATTATTATATGTAATTCAAATATTGTAATTCAGAAGATCTTTCTAAATATATTTATATTTCTGTCAGCATTACAAAATTTTAATTAATCATCACAAATTAATAAATTATTATATGTAAATCAAATATTGTAATTCAGAAGATCTTTCTAAATATATTTATATTTCTGTCAGCATTACATTTTTTAGCAATAAATAATCTAAAAGTATAGAAAATTTATTTTTAGCAGATAAACTATCAGTTCCATTTTGGTACTTTCAATATGGAATAAAAGTTTTCTTCCTTGTGGTAATCTGTATATCTGCATGATATCTCGCGCAAAAATTATTTGATTTCAATAAAATTCCCATATATTGGAGAGCAATGCAGAACAAATTTTACTGAAAATAATCCTCATAGAATCAATATAACAAGGACAATGAAATTCAGAAGATTTGAGGTAATATTTCTTGTAAATAATTTCTGTTTTAAATAAAATTGAGATTAACAAGAAAAATATATAGATTGAAAACAGTCGAGATCGGTTATTATTATTACTACCGTAATGATTATAGAATATAGATAATCCTAGAATTACGACGGCGATACCATCAATAAATTCTGCTATTGATCAAGACAATTGATCTGGGTTCGATTCCCTGACCCAATAATCTGATATATGAAAAGCATCATTTTTTGTATCTGATTCTTGCAGTTTTGTGTCCTTTATGTTTATTAAGATAATAAATAGCGTCCCAATTAACATTTATAGTGAAAAATCCATAAATTATGGCCATTTTCGATTTACGACGCGGGGCCTAAATAATAGTTTGTAATAGCTACATATTATGGAATCAAGAAGTTTCAGAGATCATAAATGAATCCTTCAAAACTTGAATGCTCTCTAAGATTTTGTTCTCAAGATAATCTTGAAGTATGGACGAACATAATGAATACACATAAATATTGTTCGAAATTGACAGGGTTCGATTCCTAGACCCAATAGACTGATATATGGAAAGCGTTCATATTTGTGTCTGATTCTTGCCGTAATGTGTTCTTTATGTTTATTAAGATAATAAATATTAGTAATGGCCCAAACAAACATTAGTAATGGGAAATTCATAAATTTTGGACATTTCCGACTTACGATACGAGATCGGAAATTTTTGAAACCGAACTCCGTAGTAATTCGAGTATTATTAGTATTTGAATTTAATCATATTGAGTTTTCAGAATAAATGTGAAATTGATATTGAAAAAGACCATCTGATCGATTCAAACCATTAACTAATTAGTTAACAAATTGAAGCATCCGTATAATTAATGAGGATTATTAAACAAAACATGTATTTATTGCATAATATTTAATTTTTTTGTTACGCTTTACACGAAAAATTAAATATTCCTCTTAGATATTAATTTTTGTGTCATTTATGTGAAAAGTTTTTGTTCTCAATGATGAATTTATATGGCAAAACTCCCTTGGCAGTTAATGTTATCTGCAGGCATCCTAGTCGTATATTAAAATGTTTCGTAAATTAATAAAAAAATTTATAAGAAATGTTACATTGTCGTGTTTAGTATTCAATAAACAACTTATCAAAACTAAAATTAAACCGGATATGATCTCGCTTCCTTGAAACTTAACACTGATAGTAATCGAGTTAATCCTGTCTTTCAGAGTATTTTCTTCTTCTTTCCGCAAGATTTCTGATTGTCGAAAGAAGCTGTTCAATTACTTTTAGTAAAAAAATAAAAGAAATAAACAACCACAAAGTATTGTAGAAAACATCTTAATTGCACAAATACAACGTTTGTTACAAGTGATACAATAGATCGATTATCGTACATGAAAACAACGTTGAAGTAAAACAGTCACTTGATCGATATCCAAGTCCAGTTCTTATTGATCGGCAGTCATTTGGGTCTTGGTTATTTTCTTTTATCTAGAATCGATGGCAGGCAAACTTTCCAAACTTATAAACGGATTAATTTGCCAAAATTTGTAAATAAATCTTTAATAAATCAAGTATAGCCGATAGGTTTGTCATTAATAATAATTTATACAGTTAAAACAAAATAGGTAATTTATATGTAATGAATATCGAATAATTCATTTTAAATTTGTTTCACAAGTGATCAAGTTCATTACGGTTACAATATTTGATAAAAATAAAAAATTAAATTAAATATTTTATCAAATGTGTCAAAAATATGTTTTTCAATTAATACTATTCGAAAGCTGAGTTTCTGACACATTTAGAAATGAGCCAAGTGCTCATTTCTAAATGTGCTTCATTCTCTTGGTAAATAACATCAGCGACATAAGCATTACAACGAGTTTATTGATATTGCAACTTCAAGTAATGTTATCTATTAGTATTGCTGATGTTATATAAAACATCAGCAATACTAATTAGTACTGAGTTTCTGACACATTTAGAAATGAGCCAAGTGCTCAGTTATTCTTCATTCTCTTGGTAAATAAAATCAGCGACATAAGCATTACAACGAGTTTATTGATATTGCAACTTTAAGTAATGTTATCTATTAGTATTGCTGATGTTATATAAAACATCAGCAATACTAATAGATAACATTAGAAACACTAACAAATAAATGCTGATGTTTTTAGTAAGTATCAGCAAGACTAAACAGATAACATCAGCAGCATTTACGGATTGAAACGAATGCTGTTGTTGTTATCTATTTATATTCTTGATGTTATCTGTTTGTGTTACTGATATTATCTTTTTGTTTTTGCTACTTTATCTGTTTGTGTTGCTCATGTTATCTATTTGTGTTACTGATGTTATCTGTTTGTGTTGCTCATGCTATAAATTTATGTTGCTCATGTTATCTAAGAAGACTAAACAGATAACATCAGCAGCATTTAAGGATTGAAACGAATGCTGTTGTTGCTATCTATTTATATTCTTGATGTTATCTGTTTGTGTTACTGATATTATCTGTTTGTTTTTGCTACTTTATCTGTTTGTATTGCTCATGTTATCTATTTGTGTTACTGATGTTATCTGTTCGTGTTGCTCATGCTATAAATTTATGTTGCTCATGTTATCTATTTGTGTTTACTGATGTTATCTGTTTGTGTTGCTCATGCTATAAATTTATGTTGCTCATGTTATCTATTTGTGTTTACTGATGTTATCTGTTTGTGTTGCTCATGCTATAAATTTATGTTGCTCATGTTATCTATTTGTATTGTCCATATTGTTTATTTGTATTGCTCATGTTATCTATTTTTGCTGATGTTATCTATTTATGTTTCTAATGAGTTTTAATGAAAACCAAATATCAAAAGACAAAATATTAATTTATTCAGAAGTAAGAAATTTTTATTATTCCATTATAAAATTTCGTAAGGCATATTTAATCACAGAATTTTTAGGACTCCATGCACGAACACTTTTCATTTCCGTTTGCACCGTGGCAGATTCCAATTTGATTCTTAGTTTTGAGACAGTGCTCGTTACAGTCGAGTGGATTTTCAGAACAATACTTGTCAACAACATTGGAAATTCCTGATAAAGAATGATTGTAATTCACATCAAGATGAATTTCTTTTATTAAAAAAAAAAAAAGAATTAAAAACCTTACCATCTGAAATCAGCAGCAAGCTTACGATAATTAAAATGGCGTACGTCATCGTAAATCTGTTAAAAATACAAAAACAAATTGTAGAAAAATATCAATAATAAATTCAAAAAAGCTTCGAAGTTGTAGAAATTTATATTAACAGCATTTACAACTTATAATGGAGCAACTAACAAGCAATAGTTGCTACATAATTCTCTGATAAGAGAAAATATACATATAACATGCAGTCTTTCTATTTTCAGTATTAATGTCTCTATGGCATAATAGAGAAGGCCTCATCTTTTATAAATATTTTTTTGTTTCATCAATATATTTACTTTACAGTAGCACTATACATAAAAATACATAATATATTATAACAACAGAATACCTTATTTATCAAAATGTGGTGTAAATATTTATAAAGAAAGAGTTGTAATGTCATAAATAAACAAATTATTCTTTTATATGACAAACTATCATTAATAATATAAATTTATATATATGAACGTTCACAATTTTAGATAAAAGCTGTAAAATTTATTATTAAAATTTCATTAACACTTGTGTCTGTTGAAATTTAGAAAATAAATAGAAGAAATTAATTTTACATTCATACCTCTCTTACTTGACAAAGTAGGAGATTACTGAAACTTAGTTTTTAAGAATTTTTCGAAACTCTTACATTAAAATGAAACTCTATACTATATATGAAAATATACTAACCTTGTTCTATTTATCAAGTTGAAAATTCTGACGTTCTTACTTATTGTCTGCATTAAATTTATAGTAGTTTTTAAAACATTAAGCTCTTTTAACGGCTCATAAAATTATTCTTTTTCTGTTTCTGAAAATATATCGTAAAAATTCCAGAATGGCGATTAACTTCATATTCAAGCAAAAGCTGTTAAACAGAAGTTGTTAAAAATAATCTGCAACCTGTGGATCATTTTAACATCATAGCTTTTCCTCAGAAAAACAACAGATTAAACATTTAAAAAAATCTCATAAATTTATAAATTATAAAATATTCTAAACAAATTCTGGTATAAATTTTTGAAAAATATCCCATTAAAACACAAAAAAATTGTAGCTATTATAATGCAGTAAGTAACTTCAATAAAATCTGAAATTTATGTAAAAATGTGTTTAAAAAATTCAGCAATAAAATGCACAGCTGTTCCAAGTAATATATCTTTAAAAATATGTTAAACATTAATTCTATATGTTCTACTTAGTAATCAGTAGAATATACTACTATCTACTTAGTACTCAGTACTAATAGTACTAGTGTAAGTAGTAAGTACAGTCGGTTCCATAAAGTTTTGTACCTAAGCGGAAGGTGTTTGCTACACAGCTGTTCCAAGTAATATATCTTTAAAAATATGTTAAACATTAATTCTATATGTTCCGTAATATACGAGCAGAACATGACAATTATTCCTGATTATCAGTGTTAGTATTAATACTAGTTTGTATTGTGATAGTTTTATGCCATTAAGTTATGATGCATTAGTAGTTTTTGCCTTGCCTAAAGAGCTTTTTATTTTGATTTAAATTAAATACAGCAAGAGCTAGTTATATATTAGATCCCGAGAAAGTTAGTACAGCATGGGAATACGAAGAATATAAAAATAGGGAACTTGCAAAGGGAAACATAATATACGAGCGGAACATGACAATTATTCCTGATTATCAGAGTGTTAGTATTAATACTAGTTTGTATTGTGATAGTTTTATGCCATTAAGTTATGATGCATCACGTCTTGTGTTCGATGATTGAACGTTATTTGAATTTTGAATGCTAGAACTTTTGAAAATTTAGAATGTATTTTCGAATACATAACCATGTTTTAATGCATTCTTTACAATTTAGTTTGTAGAGTTTACTGATAAGGGCTCGATAGAGCCGAAAGTACTTTAAATAAATTTTTCATTGTTTTGAAGAAGTTGTAGATTTATTGCCTGCTTTAAGCGCTGGAAATATGCAAGTTTGAACTATAAAAAGTAAAAGGTTTCTAATGTTCCATATTTTCATATTGTTTTTTCAAAAGCTGCTGTTATTTATTTCAACAGAATGAACAGGAATAATAAATAAAAAATATATATCAAATATAGAGTATCACAACTTATTTTATTATGTTTCATTTTTGATACAATTAAATAATAAAATGATAAATCAGCTTACTTAAGAGGATTAAATTAATTAAAACTCATTTTTAATAGTACTTTCAGACAAAGTCCCTCTTCAATTACAAAGAACAATGTCACATTTCTGCAAATTTTTCAGAAAAACTCAATATTAAGAAACACAATATCAATAACAAAGTAATCAATGTTAGAGAAACTGAAACAAAAAAGAACTAAAAAGAACAATGGAAGATTTTAATACAGCAAAGCATTTTATAAATTTATTTTTCTTTTATCAACTTACTCTTATTTATATTATGTGTGTGTTACTATTTCTTTATTTGTTTACATATTTATATTTGTATAATTTTTAATTTTTTATTCTATAATCATTACACAATATCATGTAATGAAATTTAAATTAAATCTGATATTCTATTCTTTTTTGGTAGTTCTTTGTAATTAAAGAAGGATTTTGTCCAAAACTACTATTAAAGATAGATTTTTATTATTTTGATTTTATTAAATAAGTTAATTTATTATTTTTCATTTCCAGATCTAGTTTGATTTGTTAAATAATAAAATTGCAATATATGCATACTAGCAGCAACAATCAAAAAAATGAATAGATTTATTTACTGATTGTTTTCAAGTAGTGTTGGCATCAAAATGTTGCAATATTAGTTATATTTATGAGATATAAATTGTGAAAATTTAGCCATTATATGAACACCAACCTCAAAATACAACACTGACTATAACATGCATTGCATATTTGTTCTATTTATAGCCATGTACTGGATGATGAATTATCAAAGATGCATTACATCATTCAAGAGAGCTTATTATAACAGAATGATGCAATATGAATAACAGTATAATGTGATATATTACCTATTATTACATGATGAACTTACAACTTATGAAATTTATACTTATGGCAGCAACTGTTTACAACGAAAATTTATAACAGTTGCAATCAAATTTACTATTATGATAGTTGGATAGTTGCATATCTAAATGGTTTAACTGCTACTTATCTATGTTTGATTCTAAGTTTCATATCTCCAAATTTTATTAGAAGGTTCCCAGGCTTGCCTATTCAACTTCATCCTTCTTTTGATAGCTAATTCCCCCATCAATGAGAGAGCCCATAGTGGGTTCTGGAATAGTCCTATTGCTTAATGTTTTTAAGCCCATATCTTAATGTTAATTAAAATTAGCATTAAGAATTAAAAACAACTTCTCTGAAGGAGATTTATAAAATAAGAATTAGTTCCAATAATTTAAAACTGTAATGCAACAAAAGGATGTGACTGCTACACCAAAGGGGGAGGTGTGGGAAGACAGAGAGAGAAGTTGTTGTTATTAGAGAGTTGGTGTCGACCAGTGCAGTTGTGTGGGTCCTGACAGATATAGATTGACAGTTACGTTCACGGTAGTGAACAGGAATTTTGTTAGTTATTAATGTAACAAAATTGGCACTCAACTAGTGGCCATTCGAATCAACAAAGTCTCTACAGATATTTTGTACTGTACCTAAAATTGAGTTCACTAAAGCTATCGAAGTCTTGAAACCGTTGGAAGTCTTGACGATTCAAATTTGCGCCGATGCACCCCAGTGGACAAGAGTACAGCTCGATTGAAACAAAGTTATCACAGCTTAGCCACATCTTGATCGGATTTGCTGGATCTTCTGCAGAAATCACGGACAACTGCAACTCACCTGGATATTGGTTATGCAGCCGTTGCGCACCAGCAGAATTTGGAAGAATGGCACAATCTATTACGTTAACTAATGAACAGTTCCAACTACTACTGGAAAATCTTCGAATTAATGCCACTCCCTCAACGGAACACAGAACACTTCCACCTGCCCAGGTAGGCAATTTCTCAAAGTGTTCTTCTAGATTTAATGGTACGAAGAAAGCTGAAGTAGGTGCCTTCATCAATGCCATAGAAATTTACAAAGACTGTACCCAAATTTCAGATGAAAACGCACTGCGAGGGTTGCCTATGCTATTGGATGGATTCGCTGCAAAATGGTAGTATGGGTGAAAAATACCGTAGATACTTGGCAAGATGCAATCGCTTTGCTACAAAAAACATATGGTCCAGCAAAAGCACCCCACAAGGTATATAGAGAAGATGAAAAATACCGTAGATACTTGGCAAGATGCGATCGCTTTGCTACAAAAAACATATGGTCCAGCAAAAGCACCCCACAAGGTATATAGAGAACTTTTCACTAAGGAACAGGAACCGATTGAATGAGCCAAAGTATATATCCGTAAAGCATGATCTATACTAACGCAGTTACCGACCAATACTTTAATCGAAGAGGTACAGCTGGATATGGTATATGGCCTTTTACACAGGAGAATACAAGAGAAAGTTCCTTGAGACACATTCGCTACTTTCACGAAACTTCTAGAAAAAACTTCTCTCATAGAAGACCTGTGCAAAGAGGAAAAATCAGAAGCAAAATTAAAGGAAAAAATGAAAAAGGACTGTTGCATCTTTTGTCACAATATGGGACACATTAAAGACGAATGTAGGAAGCTTGCAGCTCGGCAGAATCAGCAAATGGAAACAAGCCATAAAACAATTGCAGAATCCTTGACACTACCAGGAGTGAAAGCTATTTTTCAGCTTAAGTGCTACAGATGTGGTAAGTAGGGGCATATTCGCTCTAACTGTACCTCTTGCAAACCAAATATGGATTCATCGGCATTAGACTTTTGTGTTTTAAACTTTACAGATGTTTTTCTGTCGACCTGCATCCACGCCCAGTCATGAACATCAGTGTTTTAGGTGCTAATGGAACAGGGATTGTTAACACAGCTGCAAAAGTTAGCATCGCTTCTCAGTCCTTGTATAGAGTTTTATTAAACAAAGGTCAGAAGTTTTAAGTATTAGTATCTAGTTATTAGTAAGTTACTAGTATCTACTAATAACTAGATACTAAGTCACTAAATTACTAATAACAGATACTAAGTTATTAGTATCATAGTAGTATTAAATAGATACTAAGGATTAGTATCTACTTATAGTCACCGCCACATAAGTTGGCCGATCTTTTTGACATGCGCAGTAAGTCTCATCAATATGCTTTGTCTGGATTTTACCCATGATGCACTTGTTCTACTATAGTAATGGCGGAGATATCGTTGAAACGTGGAAAGCCTATTAAAAGTCAATGTAGGACGATCGTATATAATGTTTACAACTATATCAGAAAAAAGGAGCCAACAATGAGTAACTATGCTGCATTGAAAGAGACAGAAACTGCTACAGGGGAATCATACACAACTATCCGTAGAATCATTACCTCTGCGGAAACATCTGACATGACTGATTCTTCTGTGTGCAGAACTGCTATATTCACTTCCCCAGGAAAGACTCGAAAACATTCATCTCCCATCACAGGTATCGATGATTTTGATTTATCAGTAATTCGATCCACAGTCATAGAAATATTTTGAGATAACCAATACCCAACAGTAACAAAAATACGAGAACGATTAAAAAATAAAATTGAATTTGAAGGTAGCGAAACCTCCCTTCGTCGAATTTTAGTAGATAAACTTAAATTAAAGTACGGAAAAATTGATAATCGAAAGTTCTATACTGAAAGATCGGATGTAGTGGCTCAACGTCATCGTTATTTGAGACAGGTGC
>AYEL01077290.1:0-92578 GCA_000484575.1 Olivierus martensii
AAATTATAACCATTCATCAAGCTGTAAACTACCCCTTCACGGGGGTGCAGCCCCACCCCACGGGGACCCCGGTGCCGTGGGGAGATAAAACTGGGTGCAGCCCACCGAAGAGATGAAACCGAGCCCCAAGGTCCAGGGCCCGTTGGGGGTGGGTCCTCACCCGACGGGGGCCTCTTGATCCCTGGTTGTGCAGCCCTACTCCACGGGGCCCCCGTGGGGTTTCATATCCTTACGGGCTGTGGGCCCACCGGGGAGATGAAACCCAATGGGTCCGACGGGCCTGGGGCCCATTGAAGGGTGGGGGGCCCCGCGGGCCCACCCGAGGAGTGGGGCCGTCGGGGGCATGGCGCCCGTGAGGTGCAATCTCCGCGGGCCTCTGTGCAATTACTACACATTTGAACTAATGCTTAATAAAATATATAGTAAATAAATTTGCAAGATAAGCTATTATTACACAATATGCTGTTATACTGTATAAAGTATTATAAGATTAGATCACAACAGTATATTTCCGCTCATTTATATGAGCGGGTAATTTCTAGTTTATTAATAATGATTAAAAAATTCAATAATATTAAATCTTGGTACGTTAACAGTGTTCTTCGAATATATATATATTTTTAGTTATCAGTACTATAATATCACATCTTGAAGTAAATTGCTGATTTTCAAAATTAATATGATAAAACATCCAACATTCAAGTGGAACATAATGCATTACTGTATAGGATTTTTCGTTGGAGTGTTTTTACAAATTTGCAGTAATAAGCAATTTGAATTTACCAAATTTTTATCCATGATTAATACAAGAAAGCATTGAAGTGATCCTATTGAATTTTAAGCCTGAAACTTCTCTAATTTAATATAAATTATCATATATCGTCAACATCAATAAACATTAATCAAAATTATTACTATATTAGAATCTTTTAAAAGATTTTAATACAGAATTAATAATTAAGAAATAATTAATATTAAGATATAAATAAGATTTCATAATGTGAATACTGCACATAAAACCCTTCAAAAGTAATCTCACTTTAAGCAATAGAATTATTTTTGCATCAGTATTAAATTCGAATAAGTAAAATTATTATTTTTTAATTATAATTATTTTATATAGCTAATGAAAATAATTATCTATATTATTCAACCCTTGATATAGATGAACCGAATTTGGTGTTTCTCCGATAATCCTGATGTTTGCCATGAACTATGTTTCGAGAACAGTAGGCCACAAACACCAAAAAGACTCTCGTTGTCTACAATAAACGTGTTGCAAGCTGAAGGAGGACAGTCCCTGTCCGTAGAAAATTGAAATCGCCTGAGCCGAGTACTTGAAGCCAATAAGGAAGTCTTTGAGGAAAGGGAAGAACCAATGCCATTCGCCGAACATTTCATCAAAACAGACGATCATCAATCTGTAGCAGTACCCCCCTATCGCATGTCACCGGAAAAAGCCAACACTCTGAAGGAGGAGCTGGATAAACTCCTTCAGAAAGGAATAATTGAAGAGTGTGAATCACCTTTGGCCGCACTCATTGTTCTTGTGCCTAAAAGAGACGGCAGCACTAGACTGTATGTTGATTATCGACGGCTAAACACGATCACAGTTAATGATTCATATCCACTACCTCACATGGATGATTTACTTCATTCTACAAAACGAACATTCGCTATGTCTATACTGGATCTACGTTCCGGTTACCATCAGGTGAGTGTGAATGTAAAAGACAGAGATAAAACTGCATTCACGACTCCGTTCGAAACATTTTGTTACTTGCATATGCAGTTCGGTCTCCGAAACGCACCTGCCACCTTCCAAAGATTGAAGGACCAATTTCTTCATGGTTTAAGCAATGTATACCTTTTGATTTATTTGGATGACATCATAGTACAGTGATACCTCGGTTCATGAACACAATCTGTTCCCTGACCCTGTTCGTGATCCGAAAAGTTCGTAATCCAAATCAATTTTTCCCATTGCAATTAATGTAAATCCAAATAATACGTTTTTTTCCTAGAAAAAATTTTTAACATGTTATGGCTTTATGTGTGGAAATAATACAGAAAAGAAATAAATATAACAGTAATATTAGAAGAAAGCATGTTTAACACCACCTTCACTAACACTTTTAACTTTTTTGGGAGCCATAATAAGGGATAAATTTAATTAAGTAAAGAAAAAACTAAAATATCAACACTTGTTGGGACTTTACTGTACTCATATGAGCTGGGCAAACTGGATTGCTGCTGGGGGAGAGGCTGTGCTCAGGGTTTTGTGCGCTGCGAGTCACGTGCACTCCATGCATTCCATGCATGTGTGTTCATGAACCGATGCATCATTCGTAAAGCAAAGCAAAATTTGTTTGCAAATGGTGTTCGTAGACCGATTTGTTCGTGAACCAAGACGTTCCTGATCCAAGGTATCACTGTATTATCATAAACGCTCGACGATCATATACGAGATCTGCAATTAGATTTCGATCAACTTAAACAATTTAAACTGAGAGCAAACTGTGGGAAATGTTCATTTGCATGTCTGACTGTCAAATATCTCAGACATTTGATTACACCTGAAGGTATCCAGGTGGATCCGGAGAAAACAGCTGCAATAGCAAACTTATGAGAACCCCGAAACGTGTGTGACGTTCAGTCGTTCCTTCAGTCATGTTCGTGGTTTTGACAATTTATCGAAGGGTTTGCCGAATTATCCTGACCATTGAGTGAACTAACAAAGAAAAGTGTTCCATTTCATTGGGATCCAAAGCAGAAAGATGCTTTTCAAATATTAAAAGAAAAACTAACTTCAGTGCCTGTGCTACAACAAAGTGATAACAGCATGATGTAGCACAGGCACTGAAGCACAAACAAAGCGATAACATTTATTTTTAGAACCAATGCAAGTGGATATGCCATTGGTGCAGTGCTTGTACAAGGAGAAGGTGCTGATGAACATCTGATAGAGTATGCCAGTCGATTACTTCAAGAAGCTGAGAGAAACTACAGCACCACAGAACGTGAAGCACTTGTCCATCGTATGGGCTTTGAATAAGTTCCGATGTTATATCGAAGGAGTCCCAGTAAAAATAGTAACCGATCATCAACCCTTAAAGTGGTTAATGAGTCTTAAGTCTCTGTCAGGTAGACTAGCCAGGTGAGCGTTACAATTGAAAATTTTGATATAAGAATGGAATATTTACAAGGGAAACAAAACATGGTAGCAGACTTATTGTCTAGGCCTACCCGTGACCATAAAGATAAACAAGATGTCTGCGAGATATGCGAAGTTGTCATCACTATACCGTCTCGCAGTGCCAAAGATATCCGATCCGAGCAACTGAAAGACCCCGAGATCGCTAAAATAATTTCCAGTTTTGAGAATAAATCATCGAATGACTTTCTGAAATGGATGGATAGAGGATTTCTTATGTCGACCAATGTTGTTTACAAGTATTCATCGGATGATGACTTGGAAGAAGCTCAACTGGTAGTGCCGATCCATGAGCGAGAAAGAGTTATGAAAGAATATCACGATGCTCCGACCGCAGCCCATTACGGAGTGGAATGTACTTTGCAGCGAATTGAAAAACGATACTATTTCACTGGTATGAGAAGATATGTCACTGAAATATTAGTCATTGCCTTGATTGTCAAAGATACAAAGCCACCAATCAGAAGCCAGCTGGCCTGCTTCAAACTCCTGTGTATGCCCAAAGGTTTGAGGTACTTTCTACTGATCTATTCAGACTGCTTCCAGAGACTCTGCAAGGTCACCGATGGATTTTCATCATGGAAGATACTTGTAGTAAATGGGTGGAATTGTTTCCCCTGATAAAAGCTACAGCTGAGGAATGTGCACATGTATTAATTGATGAAGTGTCTTCCGATATGGACTGCCACGCCAAATAAGCAGTGATAATGGTGTGCAATTCGTTTCCTCCGTAATGCAGCAAGTCTGTTATTGTCTAGGTGTTAGGCAATGGCTCATGCCTGTATATCATCCCTCAGCTAATATGGTAGAATGCAAAAACCGTGACTTGAAACCTAGACTAGCGATATTGATGGGTGAAGATCATACATCATGGCGGGAACGCCTCGCTTTTCAATGAACACATCTATATGCGAGATGACGGGTTCTACAGCTGCATATCTCACTTTTGGAAGAGAATTAAGAATGCCTGATGATGTTATAAATGATTTTCGCACTGTGATTCAAAGTGAAAATCTGCTACTTCAGATCACCCCTTACCTTCAGAAAGTCGCAGATACATGAAAGGAAGCAATAGAAATCCATGACAAAAAACAAGATCTGCATAAGAAACAAGTCAATAGGTCATGCCGCTACTTCGTTCCTTTTAAAGTTGGTGACCTAGTTTTAGTAAATACTCATGCTCTAAGCAACGCAGCTAAACAGAAAACAACGAATTTAGCCAAAGACATGATGGACCTTACAAGATTGCTTGTCCCAAATGTCGTATCAAGTTTCAAATATTAATGACAGCCAATCTCTTGGTGTATATCATTCAAGTGCATTAACCCCTTATATTGGCAATTCAAATGAAGCTCCGGCAACACTCATCAGAAAGAGAGGAAGACCACGTAGGAATCCTGCTCCCAATTTGGGACGAACCTCGGAAGCAGGAGGGATTGTAATGCGACAAAAGGGTGTGACTGCCACACCAAAGGGGGGAGGTATGGGAAGACGGAGAGAGAAGTTGTTGTTGTTAGAGAGTTGGTGTCGACCAGGGCAGTTGTGTGGGTTGTGACAGTATATAGATTGACAGTTACGTTCACGGTAGTGAACGGGAATTTTATTAGTTATTAATGTAACAAAACATGATTTTTCTGAAATATTCAATCTTTAAATGAACATTTCTTAGAATTAATTTTGCAGATTCATAATTTTGATGTAATGCCAATGATATTATATATAAACATTAAAAATAATAAGATTCATATGAAAACATCACTTACACAGATAAATGATGATTCTTTATTAATCTTTTTTTTATATACAGTAGAAGCAATAGATATATACATTATTTCACAACAGTTATTAAACATCACCTATCTAACATACAGGTTATATAAACATGTTAGTTTTATAAATAAAATAAAAATAAAAACTAACTTGCTTTTTCTCAAACACCAAGAGATTTAAAATTGTTCAAAAAATCAGCCCTATATGCAAGTTATTAGACAGATATATTTACTGCATAACGTTTTCAGACTATTTTTAGTCCCTCTTCAGTGCTACAGTCTATCTGCTACATTCTTTTTACAGAACAGAACAAAAACTTTAAATTTAATTCTTTTTCTTTTTCTTTGGAAAAGAATTAAATTTAAAGTATTATTCTGTTCTGTAAAAAGAATGTAGCAGATAGACTGTAGCACTGAAGAGGGACTAAAAATAGTCCGAAAACGTTATGCAGTAAATAAATTTGTATAATAACTTGCATATAGGGCTGATTTTTGAACAATTTTAAATCTTGGTATATATATATTTTATCAATTAAATTTGAAATAATTAAACCTTTTTCACAATTATTATTAAATTATCAATATATACAAATTGATATTTTTCAGAATATGTAATGTTGCCATCTTTTTCTTGACAGTCACCCAAACAAAATGAAAAGTGGTAGTGACAATTTTTAAAATAAGCACAGGTATGTATATGTAAGTTTTAATATTTATGAAATAAAATTACTGTATATCTAGAAATAAGCCTTATTCAAAGTGGGAAACATAATTTTATTACAGAAGTACTTTCGACTTTAAGAAGTCACCAACAGCTTTAGAATACAACATTTTCTAAAATACAACATTTTTTCACGTTGTATTCTAATTTTTTTTCATAAAGCTGATTATGACTTCTTAAAGTCAAAAGTACTTCTGTAATAAAATTATGTTTTTCTCACTTTGAATAAGGCTTATTTCTAGATATACAGTCATTATATAAGTGGAAGTTTATATATACACTATAAAATAAAATTATTTGTTCTCTTCAGTCTTTATCCCAGAGGGATAAAGACTGAAGAGGGCATATTAAGTTATTTTATGTTTTGGAAGTTTAAAAGATTTTTTAAGTTTTTAGAAGTTTAGAAATTTGTCAGAACCATTACAATGTAACAATATAATAAAAAGGTTAATCTATAAAAAAAGCCTAATTACTTAATATTAAATAATACTAAGATTGCTAATATTTAATAAGCAGAAAAAAAATACAATACTAAACATACTACATAGAGAGAAAACTACATCTACTGATTAGAATGGCATATGATGTTTTTCTTTATAGTATATATAGGAGATACCAACAAAAGATTATTACATGTAAAGAAAATTTCTGAATTGTGTCATCAATGTATATTACATACTGAAAATATCAACTTTCCATTTATTTTTTATATATTTTGACTGCCACAAATTACATATAATTTAAATAAACTTACTAATACAAATAAAGTTTTTGACTACTGTTAACTAATTTACCTCAGGTATCAATTGACAGTAGTAGACAATGATAAAAAAATCAATATTTACCACTGTCAAAACTTTCAATCACTGTTTCTTTATTTGTATAGCTGATATAGACAACAAATATAACAGTCTTTTAGACAGGAATAAGGAAATTATAAACTTAATTGAATAAACTTAATGAAAAGCACTTTCGGTATAACCCTTGTCAGTTCAAGTTCTATACTTCAAAAATATTCGTTTAAAATATGTATATAAGAACGTACTTATATACGTATTTTAAACAAATTACTTGTATATGTATATTACTTATATATGTAGAATATACATATATAAGTATTATATACATATACTCTATGTATACTGTATAATACGCAGAGTATTTTAAATGAATATTTTTGAATTATAGAACTTGACTGACGAGGGTGTATACTGAAAGTATTTTTCATTAAAGTTTATTCAGTTAAGTTTATAATTTCCTTATTTCTGTCTAAACGGCTGTTATTTTTGTTATTAATCAGAAGACAGTGATACTTCAAGTAATTTATTTGATATAGACAAGTTAATACTGATAAAAAACATTATTTTTAATAAGATTTTGAAAATAAAAACAGAACATTTACTACATTTAATTGGCAATTGGTAAACAAACAGAAAACAATACTTATCTGGTGAAAACTGAACAGGTGACAACTGTAGTAATAGTATCATACTATTAATTCAATTTAACAAATATGATTACATAGAAAACAATATAATTATTAGACAATAAAAGTAAAAATTAAAAATATATTTTGTTATAATTTAAAAAAATTGTTATAATATATAGAGGATCAATGATAAAAGAAACATTTAGTTTTAATTATGTAATTAGTTGTGTTTCTGTTGATATGAATGGGTAATATTAATTAATGTTTTTTAAAAAAAATTATTCTTGAACTCAAATTTTATATCAGTATTATTAAGAGGTATTATTAAGAGCATTGACTATATCAGCAGTCGGCAATCTATGATTCACAGGATCCACTAGCATGATTTGAGTGACATACAATTGGTTTATTTTAATTTACCATAGAAAAGATTAATTAAAGCATTACTCAAAAGAATGGCACAAGAGCTGATCTCAAAATTTCTAGCTAGCAATAATAATTTTTATAGTCTTGGATAACACAATAAATTCAGTCTTGGAATAGTCTTGATTAGTTTGTCATCCACTATAGTTGTCACTAGAGTTCTCATTAAATACAGCACTTGTAGCAGTACATTACACTGACAATAACGTTTTCGATACACCCGTATCATCAGTTACAAGTGTTAAGCAGTTTATTTTTTCAATTGATCGTTTGAAGCCTGCAAAACTATAGTTGTCTCCAAACTTTTTAAATCATGCACTTTATCACTAAATAAATATAAGTACAATGGGTAATCAGTTAACGAACATAATCCATTCCAAGAAAATGTTCGTTATCCGAATTGTTCGTTAACTGATCATTGATTTATCATAGGTTTTTATGGGAATTTGATTAATTCATTCTGGAGATCCTGATTTACCATAGGTTTTTATGGGAATTTAATTAATTCGTTCTGGAGAACATAGGTTTCTATGGGAATTTGATTAATTTGTTCCAGAGACCCAAAAAAGCAGAAATAAAAAATTATATAATTTCTTACTATGTTTATTTATATGTAATAACAATAATATATACATACATAGTCTTGCATTTTCATCTGTTATGTTTATTTTCCGATAAAGAATCTGCCCAATATCGATTGCTTTTCTCTCCTTCCTAATCACTTCCAAAAAATCCTGATTCCTTCAGGATTTTTCGGAAGTGATTAATAGCATTGTCGTGGTAGAGATCTCCAAGCCTATTGACCCCTTCAGGATTTTTCGGAAGTGATTAATAGCATTGTCATGGTAGAGATCTCCAAGCCTATTATATACACTTTATTACCTTAACCTGGTATGGGTCCCATTCTAACAACAAAAAATTGTAAAATCTCTCTCTTACCTTCTTTAATAAATCTTTGATAACGATTTACTTCCGGTTAACGTCTATTGGCTGGCGTTAGATATGACGTCATCCTCTCGGCCAACTTATGTGGAGGCGACTATAGTACTGAGTACTAAGTAGATATATAAAATTAATATTCGTCATATTTTTGAAGCTATATTACTTGGAACAGTTGTGTAGCAATTTTATTGATGAATTTTTTTAAATATAATTTTAGCTATTTTAATATTTTTACATAAATATATAAAAGTTTAGAAGTTTTTTTTTTGAGATATGTTTTATCTCAGTAGAATATATTGAATATAATTCTGTATATTTTACTGAGATAAAAAAAAAATTCAACTTCCACTAGTGATGACGAGAGACATAATATAATATAAAATGAAAAAAAAAAATAATAATAATACAATATTGAAATGAGCAATTTATATAAAAGCAAAAATGTAAATTTTTGAGTTTTTCAAAAGTAAGCATTCAATAAACATAAAACGTACATTCAACTTGTTTGTGTTTAAAAAGAAAAGCATAAAAAGCATAAACACGTTCTATTAAAATATGTTAGTGTGCTATAAAAAAATCGATTTAAATTAAGTTACCAACTACATAACAGCAAAAAAAAAAAAAAGAAAATTATCGATACATATTGTTATTCGCAACACATTGTCCCGCCGGAGTAAAGACAGAGAGGGAAAAAAGTAAACAAAACTTATCAATTTTCAATATCAGTAGACGTTGAAACGAAAATGAGTAAACAGATACTGCACTATATATGTGAAAAAAAAACTTTCTATAAAATTAATTTTGAGAAAGTTTCCCAGCACATAATAAAAGCGATAAAAAGAAGGAAAAGAGATTATATATAGTGTAGCAGACAACGTTCCCTCTAAGCTGTACGCTTGTTTGCTTGCACACAAGCTTTTAAGGGATCACCTTAAAAGCTTGTGTGATAATTATTTATTTATTTTTTTTGTGTAGAATTAATATTTTCGTAAATAAATATTAATTCTAAATAATCAAGCAGAATGTTTCATCAGTTGGTTTTTTTTTTATATCCAAAAGTTCCTCGCGCAATATGAATCAGCTCTGAATATTTTCAGTAGAATGAATAAATTTCGAATTTAATGAAATACATGTCGAAAAATTTGACATAAAATTGAGCTTTAGATCAAATATGTTTTTATATAAATTAATAACTAAGCAGAAATATATTTTAGTATTTATAAATCAATATTAATTACTAATTCAATAGCTGAGGTCCAGATCCAATATTTAAACACTACAACCCACTCAATAAACAAAATTAAATGTATAAAAAATACATAATAACATACATAATAACATAAAATACATACATAAATAACATAATAACATACATAATAACATAAAATACAATAAATACATAATAACATACATAATAACAAAAAAAAATACATAAAATAATTCTTAATTTATTGAAAAATAATAAACGTTATTATTATTTCCATAAAGATAAACAAAAATTCTTAAGGATTTTTTTTTAATTATCTACTTTTATTCATTGGTTTAACAATATCTAAGCAAATTTAAAAACAGTCTTCATTATTTTTAATCATTTCGTTCAGTTTAAATCCAATTAAGATGAAAAAAAAAGACTTTATGGAATATCAAAACACCAATTAAACAGATAGAACTTATAATGGCGATGAAGACAAATTAGCCACATTCGTGATTTTATTTAATCTATCAATTTAATGATAATCTACTTAAGATAAAAAGTGAAAACAAAGAAGAAGAAAGAAAAAAAAAATCGGTTTTGTTTCATAAATGCAATCGCTCTTCTTCACGTTCGAATGATTTTCAAACGACAAAAATTGTTTGTGATTAGAGATATAGAAAAAAAGGAAAAAAAAAATTTTTTTTCTACCTTGTATCGTTTATAAATGAAAAAAAAATCGGTAATAGCAAATCGGAATTTTTTAATCTAATGAAAATTCTCCTCTTTTAATTCCTGGTGGTCTTCGATATAAAAGAATTAAATAAATCTGTAAGAGAAAGACAAGCCGGTAAACAAATTATCGGATACAGCTTTATCTTTCTTACTTTTTTAACAAATTATCTAGAGAAATAAACGATGAATAAGGGAGATATATAAAATGCTATTTGATGATGTTTAACAAGTCTTTAATTATCTTTATGTAAATATCTAATGCGACACAATAAAACTTTTCGCTATAAATATCTGCAATGATTGAAAAAACGGGATCTTTATTGTTAAATATTGCAAGAATATGTTAAATGTTTTAAGTAAAAATAGCATTTTCATCATTATAAAGAGCACATAGTTCCAAGCAAATCTGTTTCGAAATGAAAATCATTCTATAAAAAGTTCCTTGTAAATGAAAACCATTCTAGATAAAGTTTCTTGGAGAAGAAAACCATTCTAGAAAAAGTTTCTTGGAAATGAAAACCATTCTAGAAAAAGTTCCTTGGAGATGAAAACCATTCTAGAAGAAAAACCACTTTTAAAACCTGTTCTTTATTTTGTAATTATTAGAGATATGGAATTTAAATATATCAAAATCATCTTCTATCGCGTAACCTGAACATTAAATGCCATAAAAATATATTAAATAATTTCATAGATTTACAGGGAAATTTTAGAAAATGGAACCTCCACCGTAATTAATCTTACCACAAATTCGAATTTAATAGTCTGGCCAGTCTGCTAAATTTTATAAAATTCGACAAAACAGTCCAAAACTTATTAAAGTTTGAAACTCTCGTATTTTTAAATGGTTAAAGATAGTGTGTGCCAAGATTATCTTTAATGAGTTAATCTTATAGTAAATTTCACAAAATTTCAATAAGTATATCAGGATATATTTCAGCATTTCAGAAGTTTGAACATCTGCCATTTTTAATGGTTGAAGCTAGTAGATTATATGATGGAGAATAGAGTTAGTTTTAATGGCAGAACATCAGTATCAAATTTTATAAAAAAAAAATTATATAATAAATTTAAAAATTGTTCCCCTTTTAAACTAATGGAAACATACCGTAGAGAAGCAGAGCAGCAGCAGAGCAGCAGCAGCAACAGCAGAGCAGTAGCAGCAGAGAGCAGGTTGAAAAATCCACTTTTTTTCGGAAAGTATACTAAAGATGATATTTATCAAATACCATGGATTTATATATAAACATAATTAAAATTATTCCTAATTTTAAGTTAAGAAGAGATGGAAAAGCCAAAAAAATTTTAAAAGTAAAATGTACATAAAAATATTTAAAGTAAAATAATAAAGAAAAAGATCCGGAGTAATGAAGATATTCATGTCTTCTTTGTCTTTCTTGTACTTGTAATTAATTAGTCGTTTCTTTCTTTGCCACATTGATGCTATTTTTAATCTTATTTGGTATTTTTACAACCTTCTTCTCACGCTTGAAAATATATAACAAAATTTTTCCTGTTTACATCTTAGAAAATTGTTGTAGTTATACATGTCAAAATTAAAAAAATTTTTTTATCAAAAATTATCAGCAAAAATTCTATTTTTCTGCACATTACTCTTAGAACGGATTATTCTGAAGTTAATTATAAAAATTTTAAAGTTGTATTATATTAAAATAGTTAGCAGGAAAACTGTCTTTGCTTCTCAGTACTTAAAACTTAAAAAAATGTTATTAATTTTTCCTGTAAAAAAAAACAAGAAAAATTAGGAGCAATAGTATTATAAATTTTGTCTTAATTACTGTAGAAATTAAATTTATAAATTTAATTGAGTTCGGTATAGTTTTTTTTGCAAATAATCCAAACTAAATAATTCGATTCCCTCGTGATTAAACTTCGAAAGAAGATATTTTTCACAGGGAGGAGAAAAAAAGATAATTTACTTAAAATCATATCAGTTAATCTTATATTGGGAAGAAGAAAAACAAAACAGAAATAAAAATAAATAGTAAAATAAATTTCTGAACACGTACTTGGTGGGGAAAAATATCTAAATTATTCGCGATGAAGATAAGAATTTGAAACAGAACAGACGATCCATGCATGATTATTGTAGATATGTAAAAATGTTAAAAAAAGGATCGATGAATCGATTTTGTGACTTTTTCATTATTATAATTTAACATTTTTTTTTTAATTATCAAAATTGGATCATCATAAAACGATGTAATAATCATTTTCAACTGGCTTGAGTTTCTAGTACAGTGGTTTCCAAACTTTGTGTAGCAGTTTTCCCTTCAAAAAAAATGTGACTTTTTCATTATTATAATTTAACATTTTTTTTTTAATTATTAAAATTGGATCATCATAAAACGATGTAATAATCATTTTCAACTAGCTTGAGTTTCTAGTACAGTGGTTTCCAAACTTTGTGTAGCAGTTTTCCCTTCAAAAAATTTAGAGAGATACTCTTTTCATAAAATAATTCACAAGAATATAGCATCAAATTATTATAGGTTTCATGTGTACATATTAGAAAGCATGAAGCCTGAATTTATGCTGGAAATATTTTCAGAAACATCTACTTATACTTCATAACAACAGCAGCATCAAAAAGAAAAGAATAAGAAAAATATTTATTAATTTTATCGTCTATTCTGAGGATATCCACCAAAGTATTGCCTCCACCAAAGCATAGGTCCCCATGCTCAAATAAATCGATAACGTTTTCAATAAATTTTTATCCAGAATTATCAGCAAAAATTCTATTTTCCGCACTTTACTCTTCGAACGGATTATTCTAAAGATAATTATAAAAATTTTAAAGTTGTAATATATTAAAATCATTAGAAGGAAAAACTGCCTTTGCTTGTCAATACTTAAATTAAAAAATGTTATTAACTTTTCCTGTAAAAAAATATTATTAAATTTAAAGAAAAATTAGTAGGAATAGTATTAAAAATTTTATCTTAATTACTGTAGAAATTAAATTTATAAATTTAATTGAGAAAGAGCCTTATTCTCTTTTTTCTTTTGGTAAAGAACATTTTTTTTTTTTAACTTGGAAAAGGACATTTTTTTGATCTTCTATGGGACAGTAGCTGATTTAAGAGAAATAGCGATGTTATAGAGTGAGCAACTGGAGAAATTTTATGGGTTAGTGTTGTAATGTTTATAAAAGCAATAAAAGGATAAAAAATATGAAAATACTAAAACTATTGAAAGGTATTGTTAGAAAATCGAAAAAGAAGAAAGGTAACACTACTACAACTGATATAAAGGAACCAAAAGATTTTAAGGAGGTTAAAGATGTAGAAGTGCAAGAAGGGGGTCTTCAATGTTGATAAAGCCACAGGAACTGATACTCAACTGTGTGAAGATGGCAAAAAATAGTGAGGTAAATCTAGTGAATTTACAGGTATATGAATTTTATTTAAATTAGATATTTATTCTAGAGACAGAGAGAGAGAGAGAGAGATTCATATTCTAGAGCAGTGTTTGTGAATATCTTTATATTATATACGTCAATAATATTAATAACATATGGTTCATTTTTAGTATCTTTGGTACTGTAATGAATGTCAATAAAAATATGCGAATTTCTTTTAAATCATACATTTACGCGAGATATCGTGTTAACAGGCAAACAAACAAATCAAATTCGTACCTCTAATATTCAATTCTCGAATGAAAATAATCAATGATAATTAATAGCAACATTGCTGATACTATTCATTAATTAAAATTAGTACAGTTTGCTAGTTTGTTTGAGTTAGAAATGAAACTTCTACTGAACATGTTGCTAATTTGTCTATTACACATATAAAAAATTGCATACACTCTATACAGGTAAACACAGAGATTACTTTCAGGAATTCTTTGCTTATCTGAAGATTCATTGATAAAGAATGATAAAAAAGTAAATAGGTTCGAAAATTTCTAGCAATAAAAAAACTAGGATATTGAACATATTTAAATAAAATTTATTTATCTGAAGTGAAGAATAAAGCATTCTATAAGAAAATTAATTTAGTATTAAGTAAATTATTTAATGTAATTAAGTAAATTAGCAAATAGAAAGAATAAACTTTCTCTAAAACATTCAATTTAGAAATGTGTTAAATAGTTCAGAACTAGTAGCACATCAGTCATTTAATTATAGTTTGTTTTGATGGATTGAATAAAGAAAAAAAATTAATTTTTCTGAAAACAAAAATTCTAACAATTATTAAAAATCAGTCATGCATATGCCTCAATGATCATGCTTATTTCTTTCTTTCTTTTCAAGAATTCATCGTGTTTCGCCATTTGTATATCCACTATAACGATTATCTTCGTAAATCAACGAGCATTCCTAAACTACGTTACGCTATTTTGAAAATTTGTTCACCCCTTCCTCCTCTTCTTTATTTTTCATCAGAAACTTGACCTCTGACCGTGAAATCACAAATTTGAAACTTTTCAAATTCGTAATATTTTCCTCATTCAGAATATTAAAAATAACTATTTTTCTGATTTTATGTAAAAATAAAACTATAAATATTCTAGTACATAAAATAAGAGAAAATAGAAATTAATTTACACTAGTATAGTAGTTTAATTTTCAAATAAACCTTCAAACAACTGGATATAAATGTTTTATATTATAAAAACCTAACGACAGCATCGGAAGGCAGTATTGAGTCTATGGGAGAGTATATTGATAAGATAGGATCCCATACACTTGATACTGCCTTCCGATGTTGTCGTCAAGTATAGATACGGTGCATAGCTTACATTTTATGGCAAACATATCTCTAAATGTATACAGCATCATGTTACGTTAATAGTTTGTATTTTTCGAACAATGCATTATTATTAAAAAAAATCTCTAATCATACAAATATAAAATTCTAAATGTTTTTACAGCGTGATGTCACAATTTGTATGATTTCCTCCCTTCTACGTCATTAATCGTCACAAATGTTCTACATCCTTCCTCTAACAGCGTAATTTATGGCTGTTCTTTATATTAAACTACTTTCTGGTATTTAAGAACAATTTTTTTTAGTTATCGTGATATTTTGTGTGTTAAAAGTTATGATTGTCTGTATTATATTCTGTGATTGTAAAATATGAAAGTGAAAAATGAGCGAATTTTTAATCTAGAAGGATGTGATAAATACTTATTCATTAAGAGAATTATTATTATTATTATTATTTTTTTTTTTGGAAAAGTTCAGTTTTTAAAGTACATTTATCAATGAAACAATCTCCAACTAGAAATTATTAAAAGCTGAGAAATGAAAATAAATGTTTTTGAAAGCCAAGTATATTATCTATTTTTACTTATTAAAGAGAAAATAAAAAAATCGATTTTAATTTTCTACAGAAAAAATGAAATGTAGAAAAGATACCCCGTATAGTAAGAAAAAGACAGAATTATTAGACAGATATATGCAGCAAGGACCATCATAAAAAAAAAATAAAATAGCTGAAATTTGAGGAGTTGTTAAATTGCGATTGATCCTTAATTTATCGTTTTTGCTCAATTATATAAATGGAATATATCTCTAGACAAAATTTGTTTCTGCTGCAATAATTTGTCATAACCATTGATCAAAAATTAAATAAATTTTTGATTAAATATCACTAGTTACAAGACTGAAAAATTGATGCGCCCTATGGTCAAAATAAGAAAGTAAATCAATTTCTGGGTATACAAACCTAGGGGGAAAACTATTTATATAAGTTTTATGATTGCATTTCTCATTCTCTAAAAAAACTCAGCTTTCTAGAATGAGATGTATAAAAATTCTATCATGAAAAGAGTCGGAACTTTTATTTTTTTTTCATAAAAGGTAACGTTCTTTTTATAAAAAGAACAAACTTTTTTGGCAAAAGAAGCTTTTGTCAAATAAAATTCATAAATTTTACTTATTTTTTTCATAAAAGGTAACGTTCTTTTTATATAAAGAACAAACTTTTTTGGCAAAAGAAGCTTTTGTCAAATAAAATTCATAAATTTTACTTTCTCAATAGACACTCTCTAGTGTATATATTGCACATCTTAGGTTCATCAGTTGTATGACCGCATGAGTGACTATAGCTTTTCACATGAAAGACCTGAGATCAAATCGCAAATGCTATTTTTTTCCAATTTTTTTCGGGTGGAACCAGTCTTGTCGATCCCTATTCTTTACTTTTCTGGTTAATTTTATCATTGGTTTGGGAAACACATGATATTTTCTAGAATGATTTTGCGCAAAATCATTTGCAACCAATGACTGGAATATAGCATAAAAAGGAAAACTCTTTAAATTCATTTTACTCATAAAGAGAACTTATTCCTCATAGTATTCAGGGAATTTTAATCATTTTCTCGAAAATACTCTCAGTATTCTTTTAGATAACGTAATAATTAAAAGAAGTTATTTTTATAGAGCGTTAAAGAATTAGAACTATTTTAATTTTTCAAATTTTCTAGCGTTACAAGTAGATTCGAGTTCTTTTTTTTGCAAAAAACAAAATTTCTTTCTTAATAATTTAATTCCTTAATTATTACCATTTAATTAAGATTAAATGGTAGTACGATACGGTTATGTTAGTTATAATTATGTCTACCAATCTTGCAAGAGACATACTTGGAAGTGATCACTTCAGAGTCCATCATAAACTGGTTAATATAGATCACTGAATAATTGAAAAATGCCTCAATTGATGGACTCGGATCTCTCTCGAAAAATCTGAACTTGTGGAACCATACAATTCCTCCAGTTGTTAACAATTACCATATTGTCACATTGTCATTTGGCCGGCATTGTGATCGGAATCAATTTCCCAACAGAGAATTACTTTTTTAACATTCCACCAAAAACTAGGGGTTAACAATACAATTCCTCCAGTTGTTAACAATTACCATATTGCTTTACCATATTGTCACATTGTCATTTGGCCGGCATTGTGATCCGAATCAATTTCCCAACAGAGAATTACTTTTTTAACATTCCACCAAAAACTAGGGGTTAAATATGTTCTAGTTTTTATTTTATAAAATTATCTCACCATAAATTTTCATCCAAACTGAGATATTAATATTTTCTCATTGCTTCATGTCAGTTTCTATTCAGGTAGGCGATAAATGTCAATGCTAATTCCAAGTCCATCAAGAGTGATTCGAATCTATGATAGATAAAACGAGTACTTGAAGGATAGGATCGATTACGTGGCCCGGAATTCCTATGAAAATTAGCAGATGAGAACCTGGAATCAATCTCGGAATCCTCAGATGGAATCATCTTATCATTCGATCAGTAGATTAAGATCTGTTCAGGAAGCATTTCTCGCTGATATGAAATCAGCTATTTATGTGTTAAGTACGATCTAAAATATTTAAGCATAATTTATAAAAAAATTATTAATTAAATAAGCATAGATATAAAATGATCATAAAAAGATGTTTTTTAGTAGATAGTCTCAATTAAGAGGTAAGCTACGTAAATACCGGAAGACATTTTTGATTAAAGCAGTTTATCTTACCGAATTTGCTTATCGTTTACTTTTATTTATAATAATTTTATTTTTTTAAGAATATTTATAACCAAATCAAATTTTACAATTAGTATTACTTATTCAACTAGCTTGTATTCTGAGCTTCGACAAGAAATCGCATTTGATCCGTGACGTCACTGACGAAAGTCGACAATATCGAAAGTCAAAAGTCGAAAGCGATTAAAATTGTAATTCCGAGTTCCGAAAACGTAAGTGAACAGGCCAAATCGTTTTCAATCAAATTTACGTTTTCAACTTCTAGATCCGTGGTTTCCAACGTGGGGCGCACACCTCACAGAAGGGCACTTTGATTTTTAAGGGGTGCAATTCGAGAATGGGTTATTAACAGTGAATTTTTTGCATTTCTTATAGTTCTAGGGGTGTCATATACAGTATATAAATATATATTGTGACATACACACTTTTAAAATTAAAATCAGAGTGTACACGGCGGTTTTGAAACTTCATTTGCTGTTTTTCATATCACTTCATATTATTTTTATTTTTTAAAATATTTTCTTAGTGATTTCTTCCTCAGTACTTTCAACTGTCCTTTCGTTCTTTTATTTTTCTCTCTCGTGGATGCCATGTTCTTTGGAAGCTTGTTTATACCAATTTAATGGATTTTTAGGCTTCCTTTACGTGAATAAGAGTTCACTTTTTGAATAATAAAACTTATATATCACAGGGAGCATCAGGATTTTAGAGATGCTTAGGTGGAGCATGGCCAAAAAAAAATTGGGAACCACTGTTCTAGATGGTGATATATCGAATGAGAGACGTCCTAAAAGAAAATTCGACTTAGAAAAGACGAAACTCGAATGGAATTCGACATCTACGTCATTCGTATCTCAGGATGCAACTTCTCGAAACTGGATCGTAGCTGTCGATGCACAGAATAGAAGCACAGCTCGTTTATCTTTTATTCTGTAAAAAAAAGAATATGAAAAATTGAATAAATCGATTAAACTTGAATATATTTCAAAAACATATAAATAACGCGGTTTAATATAAATATTTTCTTTAAAATTTGCATTTATTCAATATAAATTATTTTTAAACGATAGAAAATGCTCTAAACTAGAGAAGATTGAAACGTCATTTAACAACAACGATCAATATTTTCAATTCCATTATATTTTCAAACCTTAACAGCTGTCATTTATCATTTCACATAACATAAACATCTTTGTGTGCAAGAAAATATTATAAATTCACCTATTCGTTACAATTGTTATATTTTATAATTAATTTTAACTTTTTTTATCACTATAACAAGCTATATCAGAAATTTGAATTTTCTCGAACTCTCAACATTAAATAAAGAAAAATCAATATATTCTCTATTTAATATTTTAAACTGAGGCTAAAGCAAAAAAGTCTGAACAACTTCTTTATGTACATAACAAAATAACTGAATTTTATCAGTAATTTTGGTGAACGATTGACTATGGAATACATCAAAACATCTAATCAGGTATGCTTGTCAGATAAATGAATAAATTTTCATGTTTTCAAGATGTAAAAGCTAGTAAACTTTATGATTATCCCAACTGATCTCGAATATTCACGAAAATAAATTTATTGCTATTATTATTCCTTAGAGAAGATCACCATCTTGTTGCATAGATAAAAAAGAAAAAAAAATGATCAGTGACTGATTCATTTTAATGTAAAAAAAATTATTTATACATATTGTATTAGGATCAATTCGTATGTCAGGCTGTCAGAAAGGTATCTCGAGTAAAAAATAAATTAATAAAAAAAATTGAAGCAAGCTCTTCTCCGAACTTTTTGCAATTTTTTTTTTTTTTAATCTTCTTTAAATGCTGATAAGTTAAATGGCTACATTAATTCAGTAAGCACTTAGAAGCTGTCATATTTAAAATATTCATAAATCCCGTATCTTCTTTAAATGCTGATAAGTTAAATAGCTACATTAATTCAGTAAGCACTTAGAAGCTGTCATATTTAAAATATTCATAAATCCCGTAACGGTACCGAAAACAATCAATTATAGAAACATAACAATTATATCAATTATCTTAGCCTGACACATGTCACGTCACGTTCCGCGTTTCGTGACATTTACATAATTTAAATTTAATTTATCCAATTATCCCAAAACTAAGTATTTTTAAAAGAAACGATAACAATTCAATCATTTCTTTATTAATTACGATTTAATCAAATATTAGAATTTTTTTCTGTAACTTTAAATCAACTTTTAAATCTATATTTAATTACGAGAATTATAAAGAAATGTTCAACTATTATTATTATTATTTTTAAACCATTTATTAAATTCCGTTCTGCCAATAAAGTATCCAAGGAAATAATTGATTTTTAATATTTTCTTTTTAAACCAATTATTAAATTCCGTTCTGCCAATAAAGTATCCAAGGAAATAATTGATTTTTAATATTTTCAGACTAATTATTTTTATTTTAAATTAAGGCATAAGAATGGAACAAAAAAATTACAAAAAAAATTTTTTGTTGGCAGAAAAATTGGATAAAATAAATTTAAAAAAAATAAAATGCAATCACTTATAAAAACGCAAGTCGTAGAACTGTATTTTTTAGTGTAGTTGGCGATTTAAAATTTTGAGATTTTTTTATTAAAATATTTATTTTTAGTAAAATTTTAGAGCCGAATTTTATTTTAGTTTTCGAATGCTAAAACTGTTTAAATCGTTTATTACGGAAATTAAAGTAGAACCTCTCTAAGTTGATCCTGGATAAGTGGATAATCCAGTTAATTGAACCAAATTCTCATAGTACTAGATTGAATCCATAGAATTTAATGTTTAAGGAGTCTGGATAAGTGGAGTCGGCCGGATGGCGCGTGGTTAAGCTTTGGCTTACCACCCTGGAGGATCCGGGTTCAAATCCAGGTCCCCTACCTCCAGTTTTACAGGAGGGGTCCGGACCTGGCCTATTAAACCCCATCCTTCAACCATCTGGTTGACCCCATCACGGGTGTTGGCCAAGCCTGTGTTGGCTCTACAAGTGGCCGCCGCCAGATACAGTATATCCCATGAGGATAGGGGCTATAAGTGGCCGCCTCCAGATATAGAATATCCCATGAGGATATGGCCTATAAGTAGCCGCCGCCAGATACAGAATATCCCATGAGGATATGGCGGCTTTCACAAGTGGCCGCCGTCAGATACAGTATATCCCAAGAGGATATGGCGGAAGTAGCGCCGGCCCGGCCCGTTGAACCTCATCTTCAACCATCTGGTTGATCTCATCATGGGTGTTGGCCAGCCTGTGATGAGCTCTATAAGTAGCCGCCGGCAGATAATGAATATCCCATGAGGATATGGAGGCTTAACCGAACTAACCCAATATATCCCTTGTGCGATATGGCGGCATAACCCAACCAACCAACCGAGGACCCATGAGGATATGGAGGCGTAATCTAATTAACCTCAAAAATAACCTGGATAATGCATAAGTGGATAATATCGGTTAAGTGAATCAGGATTTTTTATATTAAATAATGTTTATGCCAGGGATGTGTACAATGATGAATGCAGATGATGAACTTATTCCTAGTGACCTGTAATTGGATTTTGAAAATTACATTGCTATTGATGAGGATTTGGAAACAAAAATAACCTGGATAAGTGGATACTGCATATCGGTTAGGTGAATCAGGATTTTTAATATTAAATAATGTTTATGCCAGGGATGTGTACAATGATGATTGCAGATGATAAACTTTTTCCTAGTGACCTGTAATTGGATTTTGAAAATTACATTGCTATTGATGAGGATTTGGAAATAGATGGAGAAGAGCCATTGCTGCATCCATCAAACTCTGATTTTGAAGAAATAGAGGATCTTCGTTAGTTGACACAATGAAAGCATTGGATACAGTGTCACATTATTTAGAAGCAAATGGTTGTGATTTATGAAAATGCTTAATTTGGAGGCGGCCACTTATAGCCCACCATAGGCTGGCCAACACCCATGATGGGGGTCAACCGGATGGTTGAAGGTTGGGTTTCAATGGCCGGACCCTAACCCCTCCTGAAAAACTGGAGGTGTGGAACCCGGATCCTGCAGGGTGGGATCCACTTAGAGAGGAACTCCTCCTGAAAAACTGGAGGTGTGGAACCCGGATCCTGCAGGGTGGGATCCACTTAGAGAGATCTGACTGTAAAACAAAATGCTATAGCTCATCCCATTTTTATGGCATTTTGAATTTTAAAAGCAGAGGGAAAATTATGATCGATGAAAAATAAACATTTTTTTTTTTACATTAAAAAACAATATAAATGTAATTGTGATGTAACATAAATATCAAAGGTAAAATAAAAAGTGGAATTTAAATTTTAATATTTCATATTTATGGAGAAGCAATAACATATATTTTAGCTGTGATCTCTATATTAAAGATGAAAGAAAATCAAATAAAATATTGTAATACCGTTAATATTAAAATTATAACATTAAAAATTTTATAAACATTTTTAAGTGCGACATATAGAGTAACTGGGGGTATTATTTATTTATTTAAATCCTTCATCCTACATTAAAATATAATTATGGGTGATCCCTTTATTCAGAATGATATATTATATTAAATAACCAAGACGCTTTGTTCCAGAATGATCTCGATGATTTTTCCACTTGGCACAAAAAGCAAATCTACCTTACGTGAGTTGTATTGAGGCACATTGAATGTTAAATTATCCAAAGTGAGATCTCCTTTAACATATTTTTAAAATAATTTTTAAGATCGTAATCTTTTATCAGCTCTGAAAATGAAGGCGGATCCAAAACATTGCTGATTTCTCCTGAATGGTGATTGACACAGCATAAATTTAATTTTCTGATTGTACGTTGCCACGTAGCTTCTAATAGATTCAGATAGGAAATAGTTCCTGATGAATACATCTGTATTCAATATGTCAAAAAAAATGACACGAATATAGCATAGAATCAAATTCTTAATGCAAGTCTGTCTGAAATTTTTGAATTATGCCTTTGAGTGAACGTAGTTTTTCTTACTATTTGATGTATAATATATGCAATATGATGAATATAAGATAATCTACAATTTAAAAATATTCCTAAATCTTTATGTGAGTCAGTTGGAGTAAAAAATACGACACTGTTAGATAAGTTATTAAATTCTCCTATTTTTTCAAATAGAATATATAAATATATATTATGGAATATCATTTTATTTTTATAATTTATAACAAATTCTAAAAAGCCTATGTGGTTTCTCATATGTTATTATCTTTTACAGACATTCCCATATAACATATTTAAGCATAATTTCCATAGTTTATATAACTGTCATGTAATTTCAAAATCGTTTAAAGGTGCAAAATTCCATATTGCCTACAGGTGTAACGGAATAGTATTCCATATAACCCAGCTTAAATTGAAGATAAAAACATACTTCAGATACTAGACTATATTTATTAACGATATAGCAGTTAGTGAACGAATAGAAAGAGGTTTCGTGAAGTTTTAGAAAAGCTTGCAACTAGTGTCCTCCTGATTGATTGTCTTTGTTGAAAGAGTGTTCCAAGTTGTTACGTTCAGCTAACTGATAAGCTAGACTGCACAGTCTCTACGAGTAATTCCAAAATTTCTTTTTTACATGTCTAGCGCATACTCGACAAGCTCTCTTTCAAATTCTTTGGAAAATATGAGTTTTCTTTTTTTTTTCTAGTGACGTACTTACTGCTTCCTCAGATGTCTTATCAATATATTTTCAAAAGTCTGAAGAGTGTTGTTCGGGGAACACTAAATCTTTTGGATGCAGCTAGATATTGCATTTTCTTGTTCCTTACATCTTGAATGGCAGTTGCCATATCTTCTTTGACCTTTTCTTTCTTTTGGGTGATGAAGGTTTTCGCTTAGACATAGTGAAAACACTATAGGTTTTCTCTTAGACATACTTATAAAAAAGCCTAGCCTACGTTTTTTTTATTTTTCAAGTAGGCTATCACTATTTCTAAGCAAAATCTTCACCACCCAAAAGAAAGAAGAAGGTCAAAAGAAGCTATGGCAACTGCCACTCAAGTTGTAAGACCCAAGGAAATGAGATCTAGCTGCATCCAAAAAGCAAAATTTATAAAGTAGTCTGATTATATATCTATCTAAATTTTAATGGATCAAAGGTTAGTTGAAATTATAGTAGTAAAAGTGAACGTTGACAATATGTAATAGTAGTATTCCATATTGTCACCACCCATACGATAATATTTGTAACGAAACCTACTACAGTAGAAGTCAACTCTCTCAAAATACGAATTGATATTATGAAGAGTGCGTCCTAAATACTCTTAAAAAGTCCACAAAACAATTTTTATTTACCTGTAGTCTTTGCAGTTCCCATGATTTCAGGTGGTGCAAAAATGTTTGTATTTTGATGAAAAAACAGCTCTATTTTAAACTGTCATATTACCCACGGAAGAAATTGAAACTGAAGCCAAAGTATGTTCATTTAACGTAAAAATTCTGCATTATTACAGTTTCATAACACCATCTCCTCTATGAGAAGCCATACTAACAACCCTCCTATTCCACAATATCTCCAATTAATCTACTAGTTGAAAACTTGGGAAGAATGATTGTCTTAGGCAATATATTTCATATTATTTATTATTATTATTTGATTAAATTATTTTGACTTATTAATATTCATATCATTTAACATATTTGTTATTTTCAAGATTTTAAAAATTATACCAGACATTACTAGAAGTAATCAGCGCAGCGCGTCGCGTCGCTTAGTTTAGCAATTTGAGACTGACGTGACGATGCATTATTTATATTTTATATTAAAATTAAAATTTTAATTATTATATTCAAATATACACATAATAATTACGATCCATTTACTAATATCTGGAAAATGCATTCACTTTGTTAAAATTTTAATTATTATATTCAAATATACACATAATAATTACGATCCATTTACTAATATCTGGAAAATGCATTCACTTTAATGTAAAATTGTAAATACTGTAAATGATTTTCGAAAACAATAACTATAATTCCATTATTTTATAATTTAGATAATAATAATGGTAATTTATTAATTGACTTTATGTAACGATAAATTTCGACGTTTCATTATTTAATAGATAATTGCAATTAAGAGTATAAATTTATTACTTTTTTTATTCTATTAAAAGAGAAAATAACGATTAAAGATTAATCACTTATTACTTTAGATTTACAATCAAATTTTAGTGAACATTGTCAAGAGATTATAATGCAATAAACAACAATTTGGTATCTGAATACGTGATTTGCATATTTCATTATCTGTGTTAGATTATTAATTGTTTGCATGAATATTTAAATGGTTTTTTGTAAATTATTGAATTTTTGTGATGTCGCATCTTAAACTTTTATCTACTTACATTCAGTTACACCGTTCAACAACAACAATAAATATATTTATTTAACCATTCATTTATATTGATACCTTGTAATGTTTCCACTTCCATCTATCTATAAATAATAAGTTAATAAGGAAATACAATTCAATAGTTTTCTTGATATATTTTTAAGGCATTCTTCACAGAAATGATTACTTGTCTTTCCCCAAGATATCACAAGAAATAAATATCACAGAGCATTCAAATTCTAGGATATCATTCTTTTTTCATTTGTGTATCTTTAATAATTTTGAAGATGTACTTATTAATAATTTTAAGATGGAGGCTGCTCAATACAAGGAATGTCTGCCTTTGAAAAATATTAAATATTCATCCTAAATGATTGACATTATAATGTTTTGAGGAAATATTTTCTTTGGTTGCTGTCATCGGTAAAATTTTCCAAGAAAAATACATTGCAAGGAATTCGCATTTTAGAGAATGGTTACTTTTTATTTTCGATATAAATGACTACTAATTTTAAATTATTCATGTGCTTCCATTAAATACAGTTGCCATTTGAAATCTTAAAGCCTTTATTCTTTTTGAAACTTATTTCTTGCACATAAAAGATATATGTATGTAAAAATTTTCTGATAAATGGCTATAACTATAAGATGTGTCATAACTGAAATGAATTTTAAAACATCCCCTTGAAATTCATCCGGAAAATCATGAATAAAATTGATCCAAAATAAGAATTGATGTCATATTGCAATCTGTTCACACCAGCAATGAATAGGAGAGAATATGGAAATGAATTGAATGAAGCCACTTTTTTCATAATCGCAAGTCAAATCGTTGCAGACTTTTTACTCATAAGTAAAATTTTTATTGACATCCTTAAATGGAAACAACTTCAACCTTCACAGTTCGAAGAATTGATGTCATATTGCAATCTGTTCACACCGGCAATGAATAGGAAAGAATATGGAAATGAATTGAATGAAGAAGCCACTTTTTTCATAATCGCAAGTCAAATCGTTGCAGACTTTTATATCATAAGTAAAATTTTTATTGACATCCTTAAATGGAAACAACTTCAACCTTTACAGTTCGTGATTTTTTTTTTATATACATAAAATCATTTTTAGATTCTTAAAATTCGAATCACGTCTGAAAATATATGGGTTGAAAATTAAATCGAAAATTCCTATAAATTATCATATTTCATTTTTATATATTTTTTCATTTTTTATAAACCACTTTTAGCATTTCGTCACATTAATTCAATAAATCCTTACAGGTTTTCATGTTCCTCAGTCTGTATTAAGTTTTATTATTTTTTCGTTATTGAATTAAAGAATTTAATAAGTAATTGTTTTTTTAACATATGAAATAATTGCAATTTTTAACTCATTAAAAATGCAATTAAAAATTGCAATATTTTATACTCATTTGAATATAAAAATTTGCAATATAAATTCATAAAATTTATTAATCCCAAACATTTTGTAACAATCTAATGCACATACTATATAGATCTTTATCACAAATCGATTGATACATACTTTATATTAATTAATTAATATAATTTTATGTATTGTATGATTTTACAGTATAATACACAACAGGATTATTATAAACAAAACATAATAATAATAATAATAATTATTATTATTAGCAAAGACCTATTGAATAAAATTTAATGCAAGGATTTAGTTTTTAAATTCATTGCTTGATAGTGAATTAGAAATGCAGATTTCACATAAATTTTCCTTTAGGCAATAAATCTTCAATATTTTATGATTTTTGATTATAGATTTTTTTGTCTTAAAGGTGCAATTTCTATCAAAAAATTTTTATACAATAATCTACTGTTCTCTAGCATTATATTACAAAGATTAAATCAATTTTTTTTGCAGACATAGTTATTATATATTTATCTTTAAAAATACACAATAAAAATGACAAAATTTTTAAAACAACGAATTTTTATAAAAATATAAAAAAAAATCCATTAAGATTTTTCTTGCAAGTTATTTAAACTTACTACTATATATATCGCAATGTGCATTTGTAAATTCAAAGGAATGATGGAACTGAAGAACATTACTTGAAAATAATGTTACTAAATTCTGATACTCTTACTGGTATAAAGCTAATAATTTCAAATTTAGTTGCAGCTACAATAAAAATATTGTTACTCGTATATTCTGAAAGAAATGCATGTAAAAAAGTTTTCATGTTAGCTTTTTTAGAAAAATACTGGAAAAATAATAAAATTTATGAATATCTGCAACAAAGTAAATATTTACATAATAAAAACTAGATATAACGTCATTGTTCCACAAACATTGATATTATCGTACGTCCAGAATGTTTTGTGTACAAAAGATTCATCGTCACTTATCTAGAAAAAAGTAAGAGTTACTGAATGTAGGAAACAGCATATGGCGATTGAGTGTTTCGATGTAGTTGCTTTCTTTTCAAATGGAGAAGTGACACATTGTTTTGTTTCGTTCAGAGATAAAAGTTTTCTTTACTACTCTTAACATTGTTTGTGTAATTTCCTTATTACGTCAAATAGTGTACTGAATTTACATACGTAAATTCAGAAAGAATCACACTTTTGCAAGTATCGAGTTAAGGATGAATTATTTCGTAAATAAATCCACTCTAAACTAATCTACTCCAAACTGAATTCATGTTTTCAACCTACATCTTGCTCATAGAATCATGAAAGTTTCTATATAATTTTTACATATTTTTAAATAATTCATGCAGTAAGAAAACACATTATTTTTGAAGAAAAACTAACAGATGTTCATTTTTCAAACATAATTAAACATCATTAAGATAAAAAAAAACCAAATTAATGAATATTTTTTAACAATTAGTTGGAAATGTCAAAAATATTAATTAGTAGTTTAGGAAGTTAAATTAAAATTAAGATGAAACGATGAAGCTATTCTACATGCATACTTGAATGTTTGAAATACATGCAAGTATTTCTTTTATTGAGTGAAATGCAAGCCAAAATGATGTCACTCCTATTGAATTATCTTCATTTGTTATACGAAAAAATGAAACAATTCCTTCTCCAATAAAAACAGTAATGATAAAATTAGATTTTAAAATTCTATTCATCATCATAAATCAATATATAACGCAACCTGATTTATTTATATAAAATTTTCAAGTGGTGTAAATTTCGCGATTATGAATAAGTCGCCGCGACTATTTTAGCGATGCGACTATTAAATCGCGTCGCTTATTTGAGAAAATGATTTTTATCGCAAAGTTTACAGTCATAAAAATTTCATATAAAACAGGTAAGTGCGTTTCATGTTTTATACTATGATCGTGTTTTAATACAAAAATAACACTGGTCTGTACACTAGAATAAATAATAAAGTATATCTAAGAGAAAAAATATTTGAAGCACGTAGTAGTCCAAACACAAGTTCTGTTTCCTTTCTGACAGCAAAGAAATATGAAAGTACATTAAAGAATTTTATCTTGTAACACAGAAAGGCAACGCATTATAAAATAATAATAATAATAATGTATAAAAAATATTTATAATATGATACTGCTTCATATACGGGTACCGAAATTATAATTATTTTATTTTTCTAGAAAAATAATTTAGTAAATAATCGACTTATTGCACGTTATAATTAATATATTATTATATAAATAATTGAATGTTTAAGGTAATTAAATTAGAGATAAGGGAAATTAAATTCCTGTGTAACAATTTTATAATTTAATAATCTTAATAATTACAAGTTTACTTGAGATGCATCATCCCTTAATTTTAAAAATATATATAATCTTTTTGTAATTATTAAGCATTTAATTATTAAGCATTTAATTATTAATCTCTTCTTTTAATTTCTGTTTAATTAAACGAATTATCTTTTATTACTTTTTAATGATTCTACCTCCCTTTTAGTGCATGCTTAGTATTAATTTTAGTAGCTTCGAAATAGTTTTTTACGTTATGTTAGTCTTCTAGTATTTTATTTCTGATAGGGGACAAGTATTTTGGACAGAGACTCCTGTGGTAGGGAGAAAATTATCCTCTGTCTCATCTAAGGCCTCGCGCCCACATGCAATTATGAGTCAGTCAACTATTTAATTGCAGGTGTGAGAACAAAGGACTTCTATTATTTAGTCCGCCAACAAAAGAGTTGCTGGTGGGTGCAGTCCCGTAGGAATCATTTGTTTTCACTCCTGCAATTAAATAGTTGACTGACTGATAATTGCATGTGGCCGTGAGTCCTTAGTATTGTAAGAAGCAACTAATGTGCCCTCTTTCTTTTGCTAGTGAACGTGATAAGCTTATTATAACAAGAATAATGTAGGAGAGTATGGAGAAAGAGAAAAAAACTCTCTTTTTATTTATATGAAATTTTCAAGAGGTGTAAATTTCGCGATTAAGAATAAGTCGCCGCGACTATTTTAGCGATGCGACTTTTAAATCGCGTCGCTTATTTGAGAGAGTGATTTTTATCGCAAAGTTCCGATTCGATGCTCTCCAAGCTCTCCTACATTTTCCTTATTTTTGGTCTTTCATTCTTCAAAATCATTCAGTATCCCTTCTACCACTTTCATTAAAGATAAAGCGTTTTACTTTTTTGTGATCAGAAATATCAAAACATACAGAAAATATCTTCATTTAATGATAAGAAATGACATCAAAAGTAACATACTATCAATAATCAGTCAGAAATGCAACAAAAACTAATAGGTTGTTCTATCCATTAGTAATTGTTATATTTCTGCCTGATGATTTGCCGCTCCAGTGATAATTATAGCGGCAAATTACTAATCAGAAAGTGCAATAGAATCATGTAACAAGTTAAACATTTTTTTTTCGTGGATTACTTTTTAGTGAAGAAAATAAAAATGGTTACATCAGTCAAAAATCCTTTATTCTTATTTTTCTAATTTTTTTAATAGTTCAGAAAATATCAATCATACAATTTTCTTTCAACAATAGCTTCTGTAAACTTTAGTAAACATAATTTAAAATATTAAAAAAAGAATTGCATGTTTTTTCCAATATTTTTATTCGAAAAATTTACTATTTTCTTCCGAAACTTCATTATAAATGTATAAAAAAACCTAATAATTTAATAGAATTCTATAATTTTCTATAATCTATTAATCTATTATTATCTATCTATTATATTGTTTAAGTTACTTTAATTAAGTAACTTAAACAATCGAGTAAACATATAAAATATAACTTAATTTTTTCCCCCCGTCAGATTAAATCAAAATGTCCAACAAACTTTTATATTTTTTACTTTTTGAAATTCAAAATTCGTGTCCACGTCAAGAAAGAAAGATAAACGTCAATAACATCAAAAAAATTTTGACACTCCTTGGCATGGCAAAAATAAGAATTGAATGACAATTTAAATGGTTAATGCAATGGCCACGAAGTTCATAACGTGATTAAAAACTAAAATGTTAATAATGAATTTAAAGTATATATAAAAGAATTTATTTTAAATCTGTCATTTGTTTCAATTTACTTCAGGATTTCCTGTAATAGCTAAAGTAAATGTAGAAAATCCTTTTTATAGGAGACATTTATTTGATATATGTCAGGAATTAATGTAATTTTTTTTTTAATCTAAAATGTGCACGTCAAAAGAATAGTTTTTTTCTTTAATTGTTAGATTTTCATAGAAAACATCTAAATAATTCCTTAAATTAATCTGTTTTAAAATATTCTTTTTTTAAAAGATAAAATTCAATACTTTTAACAGATCAAAACTAACTAAAGTTTAGAAATAAAAAATGTGATCTTGTCAAATAATTTTCAAAAACATCTAATTATTGAAAAGGAAATGTGTCACTGAAATTAAGAAAAAAATTCTTACAATGCATCAATTATTATTTTTTTGCTCCTCTTCTTCAATTAAAGTAACTTAAACAATCGAGTAAACATATAAAATATAACTTAATTTTTTCCCCCCGTCAGATTAAATCAAAATGTCCAACAAACTTTTATATTTTTTACTTTTTAAATTCAAAATTCGTGTCCACGTCAAGAAAGAAAGATAAACGTCAATAACATCAAAAAAATTTTGACACTCCTTGGCATGGCAAAAATAAGAATTGAATGACAATTTAAATGGTTAATGCAATGGCCACGAAGTTCATAACGTGATTAAAAACTAAAATGTTAATAATGAATTTAAAGTATATATAAAAGAATTTATTTTAAATCTGTCATTTGTTTCAATTTACTTCAGGATTTCCTGTAATAGCTAAAGTAAATGTAGAAAATCCTTTTTATAGGAGACATTTATTTGATATATGTCAGGAATTAATGTAATTTTTTTTTAATCTAAAATGTGCACGTCAAAAGAATAGTTTTTTTCTTTAATTGTTAGATTTTCATAGAAAACATCTAAATAATTCCTTAAATTAATCTGTTTTAAAATATTCTTTTTTTAAAAGATAAAATTCAATACTTTTAACAGATCAAAACTAACTAAAGTTTAGAAATAAAAAATGTGATCTTGTCAAATAATTTTCAAAAACATCTAATTATTGAAAAGGAAATGTGTCACTGAAATTAAGAAAAAAATTCTTACAATGCATCAATTATTATTTTTTTGCTCCTCTTCCCAATTACAGGTCTAAACTTTGATGATCATTTTTCTTAAATAATAATCCTTAAAGTTAAATAATTAAATTTTAAATTAAAATGTTTTTTTTTTTTAATCTAAATCTAAATTTTTGATGCTTTGGACAGATTCTTGAGAAAATGTTTGTAAAAATTAAAACAGATTAAACTTAAATTTAAAAAAAAAAATTATTCGTGGAATATATGCATATGTTTCATAATTATTTTTCTTTCTAAAGTATTTTCAGTGCATATACTGCATTTTCAGAAGAATTACAGATTGATTTAAATGCAATATTCTGAAAAAAATTTCATTCAAAACAAGAAACAGCACCGAAATGAATTTGTTACTGGAAAAATATAAAATATTTTTTAGTAAAGCAAAGGTAGATCTATTAATCAATCAGTTTTATATTTTCTTATTTAAAGAAATTCTTTAAGAAATTGTATAATGGAAATTAGAAAAATGAAATCTTTTATGCTGAAAAAATTTTCTCTCAAGAAACCATCCAACTTTTTGAAAACTTTAAATGAACTCTACCATTTTTCGTTCTCAAATTTCTATACTTTTAATTATAACAAACAAAAGTATCCGTAGTTTAAATTTATGTAAATAAAGAAATATGATCTATTATCGACTTCAGATTCATCTGTTTTAATCACCATATGAAAGTAATTTTATAGAATAGACGTCAGATGTTGGTATCATATATCATTGCGTTATTAATAGAGGAATTCTATATTTAACTACACAAGTTATTAATCGAAAAAATTATCTATTTTCTCTGTAAAATTAAAAAATATTTTCTAAACTATTTCTATTCTATCTGTGAAAACTTCTAAAAAACTTTCGTAATTTTCGACTTCTCTTTTGGAAAATTTCCAATGGCATAAGAGAACAGATAGCGCCGCTTCGTAAAAATTCTCTTAGGAATTGACCGATTCTGTTTGAACTGTATAAACAAGCAGTCTGTAATCTGCGAATTACTCTTTCAAATAAATTCTTGTAAAGAATTAAAGTGATATTGGTAGAGTGACAATATATATTTATATCACTTACATATATACCTGTATATATGTATATTTTTGTTATAGACTATAATAAATATGCTTCAAAGACTATCTTCATTCATCTGGAACAACCGTCTTGAACTATAGAACTTCAGATTTTATAAGTGATAAAAGATAAATATCGTATAAGCATTAAAAACTTTTAATATAAATTTCATAATGCTGAAATACACTTAACTTTATTGCATTTTTGTGAATTAAAGTTCACTCAAGTAAGCAACAACTTGGTTAACTGCATAATTGGCTATATAATTATTTATATTATAATAATGCTTCAACAAAATTAAAATATTTATGTTCCAAAATTCACTTTAAATCTTGCTGCAACATTATACATGATTGTTGTTATAGACGGTACAATTATTGATTTTTATATGATTATTGTCCAACTTCATATATTGTTCGATTACTTTATAAATTTATTATTATTTTCTGATAATTATACTTATTTTAAAACATTAAAATACTTGTTTTTCATTTAATTATATATAATATTATAGAACATGATATTAATTATGCATAAACATTGCCGATGTTATATTGTAAATTAACATATTATTATTACGTAAACAGTACGTAATAATTAACATATTATTACGCACGTATAGATAATAATATATTACGAAACAATTTCTACCTCAAGAAAACTTTTGCTTGGTTAGATTGCTGTAAGTTAGCTTTCTCGTTATTAATGTCTCTTCTATAACTTGTCACAACAATGAAGAATTAATTATTTTCAGTCATTAGTGAATATTTCTGATTAATTTTCCGTCTGGACAGAATTATGCTTCGTATTTAAGACGCATCATAGCACATAATTCAGAGCTGAATGCTTTCATCGTTCCTATTTCTAATTAACCAAAACATCTCAGTTAGGATCTGACTATCGAACCTTACAAATGTAACAACTTGATATATTTGCACAGAAATCAGGAAACTAGATATCACAGTATGAAATTCTGCTGTCATGACAGAATTGCCCTCTACTTATGAGGAATTTTGAACGTTTGCAATTGCACATAACGCACACGTATTTCTAAAGTGACACAAGTCAAAAACTTGCATTTTTATGTTGGCATCATTTTATAACTTGGGAAGCAATCCTCCATCATCTTTTGAAACCATTTTCCTAAAAAATGGTTTCAAAAGATTACAAATTTTGAAAAAATTATTAGTTATATAATGGTTTTTAGTTAAGCTGATTTCGTAGTTTTTCCAATTTTCTCAAAACGTTCGTTTTTGACTCGTGTCACTTTAGAAATACGTGTGCGATATTTTAAATCCCCAAAATGAGCATCTCATCTACTTATAATGTTACAATTTTGTGAAACTAGAGTGCTACCCAATTTAGAGCTTCGTACACAACTTAATTTTGTTATAATAAACATCAGTAAATCTCATTAAAGTAAAAAATCCAATACACTCTGATCAATCGATGGACTTAATAAAGTTGACTAGATTCAATTTTCTCTAATTATGTGGAAAATAAATTAGCCGAGAACAATTAACGCTTTTATTTCTTTATTATATTTAAGGGAAAGCATTCAAAATTTGAACGTAATAAGAATTCTTATCATCAAGTCATCCCGAAAATAATGTCGATTTTAGTATTAAGTTTTGATAAATTACTTGCTAATTTAATCAAGTATAAAATTGTCCATTTGAAAAATTCACGTTTAGACAAGCTGAAACATGTTTGAACAAGTACAATATAAAAAGACATCATTTTTGGGATGGCCTGATACATTCTAATTTTGAATGGTTTTGTCTATTATTTCTTTTTTTTTTTAGAAAAAAAGAGAAAAAAAATTATATCTTACAAAATAGTTGATACAAATTTTAATATAACGAATTATATTTGAAATATGTTAAACTCTCGTAAAAATGTCTCACAAAAAAAAATTATTAAAAAATAAATTTATAAATTTCATTGAGAAATATACTTAACTTCAGGCATTATAATGTTTTTTTTTTATTTATTTAAATTTATTATTTTTAAAAAATCAGGCATTATAATGTTTTTTTTTTATTTAAATTTATTATTTTTAAAAATAAAATATGAGAAGTATGAGACTACAAACTGCATGAAAATGAATCAATCCATGTTTTTAAGTTATTTTCGTGCAGATTTATTCAGATCTAAGTATCAGTTAATAAAAGATTTAAAAATTAAAAGTCGACAGATACCAATTAAAACAATTTGTTGTAGCAAAGACTAAATTAATGTTTCAAAATGATTACAATTAATCTGAAAGGCTGAAAGTCATTAAGAATTTTTTCAAACATAGGAAACTATCCCTTGTTATTCAAGGATGTTAATTTTCAGGATCCTATGTGATCTTGTTACAAGATGGCTACTGTTACAGACATGAATAATGGAAAGACTATCCCTATATTTTACCATATTTACATCTTATGAATAATAATAGTGTGTAAATACATATTACAGAAATTTAAAAATGAATTAAGGCATATTTTATAAAATACTTGTATGCCTGTTTGGTTGTCAGACAGAAGCCAAAATATATCAATAGCAAACATCATAAAGCTTTCAAAGTTTAAGTATTCAGTTTTTTATTCAATCTATACGACTTCTAATTTTGAATTCTCCACGTGGTCATATTACAATATAGCGGATATTTTATAAATAAAATTAATTAAAAATGTCGATATGTTTAGCATTTTAACACGAAAAATATCATATTTACTTGAAATGTTTTTTATAATAATAGTTGTAGGATGTTGTGTGTATCATTACATTTTATACTTATTTTACTTTTGTGTAATAACAAATAAAACTTTTATTTAAACAGAATATTTTATTTTTGAATATATATTTTTCATATATCACTTCTTTGAACTTCAAAACGTTTAATAGCGCTATTGTACACATCTTTACCAAGCATCTATCATCAAAAGCAAGTTTTAATTAGATCTGTAAATAATTCTTGTTAAAACACTAACAATAAATCTTCTTGAATAAAATGGAAGAGTATAAATTTCGTTATTTTAATAAAGTAATAAAGCAGATATTCTTGGTCTTGTCGTAGCCATTTATACAGAACTTTTTGCCGGAAGCTTTGTCTTTTGAAATTACAGAATCCTAGTAAATCACGGAAGTGTAAACAAATGTCATTCCCAAAGGCAACGAAAAATCAATGAAATATATTATTTCTATTACTTATTTTTACATTTTTCTAACATTATATTTTCTTTTAATTTTTATTTTATTGATATTTTTTATCAGTTTTTAATTAAAACAATTCTTTATTACTCATGGTTTAATGGAAAATTATTACTCATAAATGATGTAAAATTAGATTATTTAAACACATTTTTCGACTTAAAATATTCACTAAATGATGCCATGATATATATAAATTATTTATTAAATGATGTCATGATATAGAAAACAAAATTAAACAAAATATTCATTAAATGATGGCATGATATAGAAAATAAACTAAACAAAATATTCATTAAATGATGCCACGATATAGGAAACAAACTAAACAAAATATTCATTAAATGATGCCATGATATAGGAAACAAACTCAACAAAATATTCATTAAATGATGCCATGATATAGAAAACAAACTAAACAAAATATTCATTATATGATGCCATGATATTGAAAATTAAACCAAACAAAATATTCATAAAAATGGATATTTAATTTGAACATCGATATTCGAACTTTTAAGATTAATAAAAATTTTTTGTTGAAGAAGTAAAAAACTTTAAAACTAGATATTAAACATATTAGTTAATATACTGTATATGAAAGTAGATATATTATTATGGGATTTTATTATTATATTTGAAAATGTTACGAAATATTTAAAATTAAAATATGAGAACAAAATTATATTCATACATTTATGAGTAAAACTTGATAATTTAATGCAATATAATGTAAGATAAAAGTAATTATCTTGAGACTTTAGATAGAAATTGATATTTAAAAGAAATATTGGTATATCTTTTAAAGATCATAAAATATCAAAAAAAAAATTGATTCATCATTAAATATTCTAAACACGTCATTATACCTATGATAGACATTTTAGTTGCACAAAAGTCTCATATCTATTTACCAAAAAATAAATAAAATACATAATTATGGAAATACTAATTAATAGTTTTTTTATCTTTCTATTTTGTACATTGATAGTAGATGAATGCCATAACAAAACATGGATTGTAAATCTCTAGAATGAATACAAATATTCATTTTAATAAAAGTTCATTTAAATTGGTGAACTCAAGCAAGAAAACGAAAAATAACATGACTAAATTTGTTGTAAAATACATTATAATGTGAACCATGAAACCAATGAGTAAAATTCTCTTTACTACTATACTAACTAAAATAAATACAATTGAAGTTCAATGCAGCATAATTGTTCATATAAAGTGAATCATATTTTTGTATTAGCCAAGAATCTTATCATAAAAAATAATATTTTATAATGATAAAATAATTATTTAATAATTATTTTAGACATGTATTGCAAAATATTGAAAAGAAAGAAAATAAATGTGTATAGAAAAATTTATACTTATTTATTACAATTAGAAACTATAATAACTCATTTTATAATATTTAATACTAAGTAACTGCTGTACTATATAATAAGTAGGTATACACACAAAACAAACACACTTTCTCTCACGTATACAATGCAAATTACAGTGTATAGCTATTTTATGTAGCATCTAGTCGAATTAATAAAATTATTATGAAAATTTGCATGTCAGTCCTTATTTTCGAGATTAAAGCGTTCCTACAAAATGGTCGTAAATCAAATTTTCGTTATTCGGAGAGTAAATAATCATTTACTACCGTTAAAATCATTATAATATGTTCTTGAGCTTATTCTAAGTACCATGCCTACACTTGCAACCAAAGAAACTTGGACCCTATCCATCAGTCCTCATATCTTGATACCTGTTTTCTTAATGCTACTTTCCAATCGTTTGTTGATTACCAAGCAGTCCTATTTTAATCCCTATAGATTATAATCCATCTCGAAAGGCTGGAATTGGATCTGAAATTCTCAAATTTCTCAAGGAGTGAACTGGAAATGTGGTCTTCTAGTGAAAAGTCAAAGCATTTCCATGCATCCAATGCAGCCAGTTTTCGGCATCTGTTGGCAGATTCAATCATGCATAGTATAGGCATTCAGCTATTTATCTCAGGTCGGCCTCTCTGTATTCAAACCTTTTAGTAGAAAGTAGCATAAAACTGGAAACAAACAAAATGTATCTAAAAAATCGATACCTATTGTTGTTTAAGAATTTCATAAAATATTCAATACGAAAAAATAACCATTTAACAATAATTCATTACGAACATTCCATTTTCAGGTGGTAAAACTTACTTTTTATTAAGTTGTGATATGGTAGACAAAAGAAATATAAATTTTTTAATTAATTAGAGAAATAGCATATAAATTCAAAGAAAAGTGTGTTTATTCTGTTTTCTTTATTGTGTTCATGATAAAGTGTTTAACACCACATTATATCATTGGTTCTCGATTAATATTCGTAATGAATTATTATGGTTGTTGCTTTCTTGAACTGAATATTTTATGAAGTTGTTAAAGAAAAGCAATATTGATTTTTTGAACACATTTCTTTCCAGTTTTACGCCGCTTTTCACTCAGATATCAGCATACAGCAAAGCCATTCCGGATTCCGGATTAGCTGACTGAAAAAGTATAGGCTTTCAATTCAGAAGATTCGGGATTGAATCCGGATTCCGGATTAGCTAACTGAAAACGCATTGGTTTTCAACCCAGCGGACCGGGATTGAATCCGGTAGCATACAGCAAAGCTATTCCGGATTAGCTGACTGAAAAAGTATAGGCTTTCAATTCAGAAGATTCGGGATTGAATCCGGATTCCGGATTAGCTAACTGAAAACGCATTGGTTTTCAACCCAGCGGACCGGGATTGAATCCGGATCCAATCCTGTGAAAACTTTATATGATAGTTGCTACTATAAAAAATGATATTATCACCTTCTAAATTCATCTATATTAACAAGGGGTGCAATTATTAAACTTTTGGAAAATTCACTCGGATTGAATCCGGATCCAATCCTGTGAAAACTTTATATGATAGTTGCTACTATAAAAAATGATATTAAAAAATTCATTCTAAATTCATCTATATTAACAAGGGGTGCAATTATTAAACTTTTGGAAAATTCACTCGTTACAAATTTCTCGCAAAATCGGGGTAAAAGCTTGTAAATCGAGTTTTGTATAAATTACATTTACTTGTAAAGACGGAGTCTCTTATATCGGGGTCTGGTAAATCGGGATTGACCTGTATTTGTAATTATAGTTTTTTCTAAGAGAATATGGCTCAATTATGTGAACTATTCTTGAGGATAGTTAACCGCTAGTTTCATTAGTTACTTTGATGGAAGAAATCAGCAGTTAATTGAACTACGATTAACAAGGTCACACTTGATTGTCCTCTTACTCTTATTATTTTATTGCAGTATATGGAATTAAAATAAAATGAGAACAGTTAGCGATAGATATTTACAAAAATATTTATTATTTTAATAAAGAACAAAATTATTGTTATCTAAATAAATATTTGCTCTATAAGCGTTGATACTTTATATCTTCCTTTGCCAAGCTTTTCTTTCTGGAAATATGAAATTTAAAAGATGTTCTATGAAATTTCTATGTCAAGCATTAGATAATCAAAAGCCGTATACCTCAGACTTTTCTGCAACTGAAAGGTAAAGAGTTTTGAAAGCAAGTATAAGCGTTGATACTTTATATCTTCCTTTGCCAAGTTTTTCTTTCTGGAAATATGAAATTTAAAAGATGTCCTATGAAATTTCTATGTCAAGCATTAGATGATCAAAAGCCGTATACCTCAGACTTTTCTGCAACTGAAAGGTAAAGAGTTTTGAAAGTAACTGAGCAAAATCATTCATTTCTGAGGGGAATGATGAGAGACGAAAACTCGAAAGAAAAAAAAAAAATAGGGTATGGCGAATCAATGAGAACAATTTTACCAATTTTATTTTTTCTTATGTTATCGAAATATCTATCTTTGTTGTACCAATACTCTTTGATATAAAAATTCCTCTCTTTTTCCTTGTTTTTGTGGATGTAGATAGTCATAAAAATACAAAATCAATAATATATATATATATATGTATATTTCAATAATTTCGTATAAAATGTAAATATCTTTATTGATTTTATGTAAAATTAATTCTCAAAAAATGTTTATTTAGATGATTGAAATGATAAATCTCTTTAATCGTTTTAATTTTTATTTAAAACATGCAATTAATTCTTAATATTTAAAATTATTTTATTCTGTTTTTAATCCCAAAAAATTTTTAAATTAAAATTTTCTCCAGTGAAATGATAAATCTCTTTAATCGTTTTAATTTTTTTTTAAAACATGCAATTAATTCTTAAAATTTAAAATTATTTTATTCTGTTTTTAATCCCAAAAAATTTTTAAATTAAAATTTTCTCCAATCAACCATAACAACAGCATTAAAGGTCATATAACATTCTTGATTGAAGATTTTTTTATGTGATATTATATAAGAAAAAAGTTTTTTTTTTCCACCAAGATGCGAAAATACATGTAACATTTTTATTTTATTAAAAAATAAATCCAATAATTAAGTTTAAGTAACACTATATATGTCTTTCATATATACTAAACTTTACATTTTAAAAATTTTATTATTTTTAGCTTATTTTCCGTAATGATGAGCATGTTGTTTGTTGTCTATACGTCCAATCAGAACTTTAGAATTAATTATATTTTTATTAAATTCAGTGACGATATTTTTATCATTAAAGACAACTTCGTAGTTGCATCATTTAATTCTCTAGTTTCAACCATTTAAAAATGGCGGATGTTCAAACTTCTGAAATATTCTCTTTATATATATATATAGATCAAACTATTTATTGCATTTTTATGGTACTTAGAATGGTGCTGAACTCCTTGAAGATGATCTAGAAGAATTATTAGTTAACCATTTCTCTAAGTATTTAAATTTCTCGAATGTTCAAACTTCGAAAATTTCTTCTTAAAAACTTTTGAACTATTTGATTCGATTTTATAAAATTTAGCAGAATGATCAAACTATTAAAATAGAATGAGAAATAATATTAGAATACATTTCTACTGAACGGTTTTCTCACTGGTAAAAATAGTGACGGAACAAGCTATTTCTTTATTTTCGAGAACGTCACTAATGTGTTTCGATATTTCCGTGAATGAAAACAGAGTGAGTTTCGTCTTGCCAGTAAATGGATCCGTTTCCTTTTCTTCCATTTTCTTCTATATGGAAACGGATCCATTTTTTTAAGTTCTATATGGAAGTTGGATCCAGGTTCCTTTAAAGAATTGTTCTTCCTTTAAATAATTCCTAAGGAAATCTTCTTCCTTAGGATCCTTTAAAGGAACCTAAGAAAGAAGATTTCCTTAGGAAACTTCTTCCTTAGGCTAGCTTTCCTTTAAAGATTTCCTTATGAATTCTTTAAAGGAAGAAAATGCTCTTCCTTTAAAGAATTCCTAAGGAAACTTATATAAGGAAGGTTTATTATTAAGGAAGCTTTCTTATAGAATAAGCTTCCTTAAGGAGGTTTCTAAATGGATAATTCCTTAAATGGGTCAATTCTAAGAAAAACGATCCACTTTTCATTAGAATTGATCCATTTCCTTTGTAGAAATGGATCAGCTCTAAGGAAAAGTACTAAACAATCATGATGAAAGTGTGTGTTGCTATGGATGATATTACTATTATGCATACGGTGACCATACGTCCTTTATTCAAGAGGACACTCCTTTATTTCACTTCTCTGTCGTTTAGATTTATTATTATTATTTTTTTTTTCGAGAATTTCCATTTTGTCCTTTATTTTGTGAATTGAATAGTAAATTGAATACTGGTGTACCACAGACGGTCTACAAAAACTTGACACTGTCATTTTTTGTGACACTGTTATATTTGTGTTGTCACCTATGAAAAGATCGAAGTATGATGATAAAAGGACGAGTCCTGCCAACGTAGATGGGTTAGAATTTTAGAATATTACAGACACACACGTATTGTTTAAACATTTTAAAAAATTGTCGAATTTTGTTCCTGTCTTCCCAGACCTAATGCCTCCACTGAATGGATATTTTCATTATTGAATGAAATGTGGATGCTGAGAAAATCCAATTAAAAGTGAAAACATTAGAAGCATGTATTTATACCAAATGCAACATCAACATGAACATGTATTTTCGATTTTAGTGAAACAAATAATCGCAACCTGCTTTTTCTTATTATGAAACAATTTCTGATTTATCTTTTATTTTCTCCAAAAAAATATAGTCACCGTAATTATAAAGGATGTTGCACCGGATCATGTAAAAATTAACTAATGATAGGTGATATATATGTATAATATTTTTATATGAAAATATGATTTTTGGGTTTAAATTTGACAAAATTGTTATTAGATTATTAACTCGAATCACTAATAATCATCAATGTTAGTAACTGATAGACCAGGGATTCTTAACCTTTCGATAACGCTAGACCCCCAATAGATTGTCCATTGGGGGTCTGGATTTGGACAATCCATTGGAGGTTTCCAATTGATAGTTAAGTGAAGGAGATGGGGATAATCCATTAGATCCCCAATGGATTGTCCATACCTCCTTCACTTGACTGTCGAAATAATCATCACCATTCCTTATATTAATTGCCAATATGACTTCCAAATAAGTCAACAGCTTAAATTTACTGTACTTCAGAGATCGAGTCCCATACCTCCAACATTTGGTTCCCATACTCCCGGTTAAGAACCTCTGAACTAGACGGACTGCAATTTTGATGAGTGAGACCCTCATGAAATAAAGAAATGCATACTAATCCCGTAGACTTCGCTGTTTAAAAATGGCGAATTTAAGTTTCTTTGTAAAAAGCACGGAATTATTTAATAGATTTTTTTAACTGACAGATCATTTGCTATCAAACAAAATTCACTTCTGTATAGATTGTTCAGAGAGAGACTGCTGAGATATAAATTGAAAATGTGTTCACCTTCAAGGATTATTAATTAATATCAACACTGCTCAATTACATTAAAGCTCTGCTTTGTTTATTTATTAAGATGCAAATTCGAAACGTCTACAGATTTTAATTAAAAGTTCGAATCTATAAATAAGTTCGATTGTAGGCTTTTCACTTAATTAAAGTAAGGAATTAACAAAAAATAAATAAAATAAAATAAAATCGACGAGTGCTTTTTATAGTTTTATAATAATTCTCTACTTCAGAAGACATAATTATATTTCCTTTTTTATTTATTTATTAATACTTAACAAGTTCAAAAAAACCGTTTCCTTTAAAGAATCTGACTCTCAAAAATGTATTTTTTTTTCTGAATATTAAAGCTTGTTATTTAAAAAAAAAAACACTTAATAAAACAGTTCCGTATTTTAATAATTTTGCAAAACGGATTTTTTACGCGTTTTAACGCTTTCTTACCTTTATCTGTTTTTTTTTCTTTTAACAGAAAGAGTACAAAAAGTCAGCTTCCCGATGTTGTTACTAAGAAGTTAGCTTATATTGTTAACTTTGTATAGAAAGTCTTTAAAACAATTTATTGTTTTCAGTAAAGTAAAAGAACTTAAAACTCTTACAATAAGAAGATTGATTTAATCGCTATAAACACCGTTTTGCATTGTAATATAATCTTATTTAAATCCTAAAAATAAAATTTGTTTAAAAAGGAAAATAGAATAGAACTTTTATGCTATTAAAAATAGTAGAATTGTCTGTTAGTAAAAATGTAGATCGATCAACACACAAAAAAAAAAAAAAAAAAAATCTAAATACTGTGAATTATAGAAATCTGTGCTGTAAAAAAAAAAAAAAAAAAAAAAATTAAATGTAATCGATACCTTTCCCTCATCGATCGATTTCAAAATAAAATAACTAATGCAATTAGATTATTTTTAAAACCGATTAATTTTCTGTTCTCTAATTGGTTAATTTGAAATTAAAAATAACCGACTTTTTTCTGATAGGTTGTTTATTTAAAAATTCGTTATTTAGCTATTTTAAAAATACAGCAAATAATTCTAAACGCAAAAAATCGTCGGCTGGATGGAGGCAGTGAAAAAACGTGCTGCGTTTCCACACCATGGTCCCATAATTCCATTTTTCGGAAGGGGCCCGGGGCGGCTCTTTGAATCCTATCTTCCTTCTGATGGTTGACCCCATTAGAGTTGTGGGGCGGCCCGTGGTGGCGCCATCACTTAATATTCACCGAGTGGAAAGTGGCATAAAACCACACAAGAAAAAAATTGAAACAAGAATAAAATAAAAACATGAATAAAGAAATCATCGAAATAGTTATTGAATTTTTGATGATTTTCCTTAATGTATACTGACGGAAAAGTGATTACATGAGTAAAAACTAACAAATAGAATAAAATAGATTGAAAAATATACACAGAATCATTCTAAAATAAACTATTTATGTTTGAAATTTATTATTTAGAAAACTGAAGGGAAAATTTTCGATTTTAATGATTTATTTAAACGCGCACACAAAAATGTTTTTTGCTATTCATGCTGCATTTTTTTCTTATTTTTCCCTATTCACTGCGTGATCTAAATCTTAAGTTATTATTTATTATGTGTTTTTAGATAGAAATGAAAACCAATGAAGTAAAACAACTGATAAAATATTTAAAAATATCTTAAGTTTATAAATAGATTTTGAAATATTAAATTTTTTGATTTTTTTTCTTTTTGTACCGATGAAATAAAAGCGAATAAAAGTAAGAACACAAAACCCATATCTAGTGTTTATGTTATATTTAAAAATTAATGTAACTTAAAAATAAATAAATAGTTTGGATATAATCAGAACCATTATCTAGTTCGTAAATGATCTTGAACGAAACGATTGTAGATCAAATACAGTTCTATTCACTTGATATAAAAATAGTAGGAGTAAAAAGGGGGAAGATACCTACACTATTATCATCTAAATTGCCACCCATAGAAGGTCCACTAGCAAACAAAGTTGAGAAATCAGACTATTATTATGGCCAAGTTTAGTTGTTAGTTGTTCTCAATGGTTAAAATAGAAATATGTTATCTTTCTTATAAAATCTCATAAAAATTTGGTAATATTCATCATTTGCAATGCATAGAATTAAAATGAGATTAAATACATAATATTCTAATATTTTTGGCAAGATTTCTTTGGATGAAACTTTTGTAGAATATTAAAAATAATTTTATAACTAAGATTTTTAAAAGATTTTTTTTATTTATACGGTTGTTAAAGACACAAATCCTACTATAAAGAGAAAATGAGACAAAACCAGGTAAGCGGATCAAACCGGCTAATCCTGTATCTCTGTGATGATCCTAATAAGAACCGAATTGGATGAAATTACCTCTAAGTTACCATTATGCCAGTAGAAACCGAATTGAGACCATGGTTGTCCAATAAAATGTGAACTAGATACCTTCATCTTTCATCAATAGGAGAAAGTGGGACAAAACCGATATCCCTGTATCTCCGTGATGACTGCTGCAATCCAGCAGCGAACTCACAAATTATCTCTAAGTCACCATTATGCCAGTAAAAACTGAATTGGAGACCATGGTGCAAGATCAGCAAATTTCTCTTTATAGATACTTTTTGAAGAATTAATTGATTTTAACGAAATTAAGAACGCTCTTAAAAGTAATCGAAAAAGTAATTTAAGTGATGTAATAGATCAATTTGTTTCAAATGGCATCTAATTAATTTAATGTTCTAGAATAATTCTCAAAATGAGTTGAGCGATTTTTTTTTTACTTGCTAAAGAATATTAGATTATTTTGTGTCGATATGTTAAGGCAGCATAATCGTTTCTATACCTAATATTTAATTAATTTCTCATTTTAATAGAGTTTACATTAATTCTTTGAATGTTTTAGCACAGTGAAAAAATCAAATTCAATTTTATTATTTGTAAATACAAAACGACTATAAAAGGAAATTTTTAAATAATTAATTCTTTCAAAAATAAAATCGACTAACTTCGTTATTCGACTCTATAAATTAATTTAAGCAGTATAATTATATAAATTATATTTTTTGAGTTTAGTTGTTTGGAATAAATTAATCACACAATTTACTTTAAAAAATTTAAACAACACATTTTACTTATTCCAACAGAGACCTAAAACATTGATATTAATTCTTTTCTTAATTAAATATATTTGTATGTTATAGTTAATTATTAATTAAATTAACTAATTCATCCTTAGGTTAATTTTCTTATTCATTTAATTATGAGTAATCTTGTGAACCAGATAAGAAATAACAGTTGGTGAGATTAGACCGCGAAATATAGCATTGAAACCAAGGTTGAAACATAATATCCCAGCCATGATCTCAGCAATGTGTTTCATTATATTTTTACAGTTTTGTTATATCATTATATAAGGAAGATGAATTATATAAAATTTATGAAAAATAATACAATACTAAATTAAAAGTATTGTTACTTTAATTAAATTAATTTTCTAGAGTATATAAAAGAGATAGAACTCTCATACAATTACGTAATGTGTAAAATATATAGGGCCTAGTCCGATTTTTACATCGAAGATTGAAGGTTTGTTTTGTTCATAATGATACTGTATTTTTTATATTTATAGAATCTTTATTCGTACTTTTAAAATTGATATAATTATTATATATTTAAGTCAAGGATTTAAGTATAGTTACTATTTACATTAAAAAAATAAAAAGTTAAATTCCTACATTTAAGATATTCATATAATTATTTTTTTAAATAAGTAAAAATATTTAAAAAATTGAGATTTGATTTATATTTCATGATGAATAAATCACGTGACTTTAACCGGTCGTGACATTGGAGATCACATGACCGGACATCAAATAAATCAAGAGAAACGCCAATTTGCGATTTAAAAACAATTTAAAAGTACTATTCTAATTTTTAATAGGATATTTATATAATGCAATGAACCTTGTTTTAAATTATTAATTCTAAATTTAATTTTGATTAAAAATATTGGGATAAGAGAGGCATTTTTCGAATTGCGGCAGGAGTTCGAACGTTTAAATGTTGAGTCATTTTTTTCAATTTACGGACTTATTATATGAGTGTCTGATTGTTCCATTTATCAACATTGACGAATTCGAATGGAAATTGCTACGATCTTTACTTATCATCCTGTTAATTAATCTAGTATTTATTACAATTGCTTGGAATAAATATGGAAACAAAATAAGCGAGAGATTTATGAAACCAGGTAAATGTTAACTTCATTTAATAATTTCATTTTAAATTTTAAATATTTGTAAATGCTACGCATAATTTTATGTTTGGTATTAATAAAACATGTAGGAAATACTATAAAATTTACAATTTAAAGAAACCGAATGATTACAGATATTGTATTTATCATCATTGTATACAACATACAGTATATAAATCATATATACACTTTTAACTGTGATTATCATGAATCATCATTGAGGATGAATTGTCATATTATGCAATTACTAATATAAATGTTTTTTTCAAATAAAAGAGTGTTCAATAAGATTTTAAAGATTTTATTCTTTTTGATATGTCGAAAATCTGTGTTGAATTTTGACTTTTCAATAAAAATAACTTAAAATCTCCAATAAATAACATAAATTTTGATAAATTATAATATATTAAGTGCATACTTTGATCAACTTAAAATATATGCAATGGTATCATGTTTTGGCTGCCTGTGAGAACTGACTTTCATCTGTTTTTGTTATGTAACAAGATAGAAACTTTAGTTAGTTTGAAACTTAGCATGTATTTTATAAATTATAAGAGAGAAATATTTGCTTATAAAGTAATTCGTTATAACAGAACAGATATAACATAATTTATAAAATACAGTATGATGATTCCACTTATAAATAGTGTTGTTCCTGACATGAATAATTAACATTAAACAGTATAAAAATTCTTTGATATATAAATTTATTTATAAAAATAAGAAACAAAATAGTTTTCTTAAAAGTTTGTTTTTCAATTTATTATTTCCAGAATGTTGTATCAAAGTCTATAAAAAATAAGATTGCTTTTTATATAAATTAGCCAATTCTTATTATGATAGTTTATCTCAAATTTTGTTCTGTCCAGAATTTAACCTGATGATAATTAAAGAAATAGATACAAAAATATATAATCATTCCAATATTGTAGATTAATAAAAAAAAACATTCCAGCACCAGTCAGAAAATACTAAATTGTTACTGTTTAATGATAGATTATTTTTTACTGAAATACAGGTTATGAACTATAATAAGTTCTAAATTTTCACACAGGAATATGCAATATTATTTTTAAATTTTAAAAAATTTCAAAATTTATGTAATAATTTTAAGCATTACAATAAAGGTATCCCTCAATTTAGGAAAGTTATTGGGACCTTTAAAAATTGTTCATTAAGTGAAAATTCATAAAGCAGAAACTCATTTCCCATTAATTCCAATGTAAAAAATTTTAATTGGTTCTTGGATACCAAAAATCACTGCCATTTTATCTATTGATACTAAAATATTTCAAAATATTAATATAAATATAATTATAGATATTATAATACAATAACTGGATAGCTATTATCTATTTAGCCTATTACTTGCAATTCGACTTTCAGAGCCACTAAGTACCAAGTGATCTTAAAATTTAAGTTTAATAAGACAATAAATTTGCCAACCATTGTGGCTTTGCTTTATTAATTAAATATTAATATAAATATAATTATAGATATTATAATACAATAACTTGATAGCTATTATCTATTTAGCCTATTACTTGCAATTCGACTTTCAGAACCACTAAGTACCAAGTGATCTTCAAATTTAAGTTTAATAAGACAATAAATTTGCCAACCATTGTGGCTTTGCTTTATTAATTAAAAATTTTTAAATTTTCATCAAATATTCTCTAATATTTATGTAATTCTCAAAAATATTCATTCAAATTATTGGCAAAAATAAATCCAATTTTTTGAACGTTAGTATTGCTGTTTAATGAATTTTTAACAAATAGAATTAAAATTGTAGATTTTATTATGGTAATTATTTAAATAAAAGTAATAGTTAAAAACAATTTACTTATTTAAATCATTAAATAAGTTAGATTTAGCATCTTTCAATAGAACAATAAAATACTGTAATTTTTCAAATTTATATACTGATAAAAAATATGTTAGAAATTTATACATCTGGAATAATATGTAATTATTGTTTTATAAAGTTAAATAGTGTTATATAATTGCAAAACATTTGGAAAAATTCAATAAATACATTATAAATATTCATATTATTGGTATGTGCTAAGTGTTGTATTAGATTCCAGATCCTCTAGTGCAGTGTTTCTCAACCAGGGAGGAATTTCCCACTGGGGGGAATTTTAGTGTTTCAAGAGAATTTGAATCATTAATGAAATAAAATACAGTAATATTCTGACTTATGTAAACTCGAGTTATGTAAATTTGGAGATACATAACTTCTCATCCTGCCCCCTCACCTACTTGTTTTTTTCACAATTACATAGTGCATATTTATATGTATGTACATATTTCATTTGCTGATTTGTTGATTAAGAGTCTTTAATTACAACTATATATTATTATAAATTTTTATAATTTGTTTTTTTTCTTGATAATAAATAGTGATTGTTTTCCTGAACTTTTTGCTTTCTCGAGAATCGGGAATTCCCAAATTAGTAATTAATTTATTTCTTAAGATTCAAGATTCTCTTTTTAAAAACTCCTTGAGAATCTCAAGATTCTAAAAAATGTTTAATTAAAAAAATACCTATTTAATAATAATAAAAACAAAATCATGTAAAATAAAATCAAATAATATTGGATTGTTTTATATTTAATATTTTAATTATATTGAAAAAATAGATCACATTTCAATAATATTGAAAAACATTGCATTCGTTTTACAATTACTGACAGTTTATTTAAAATAGCTTTTCATATACACACAGTCTATCCGTTTATCTGCTAAACAGGTCCTGTGTTTGGATACCTTAATCTGTACTTAATCTTATGTGAACATTTATAGGCTAAAAAGCTCATATGATTGCTTATTTTTTACATGTCATTATATTTGAATATCTAGATCAGTGCTGTATTGAATGCGGCCCAACATAAAATCATAAAATTAAAATAGCTTTTCATATACACACAGTCTATCCATTTATCTGCTAAACAGGTCCTGTGTTTGAATACCTTAATCTGTACTTAATCTTATGTGAACATGTATAGGTTGAAAAGCTCATATGATTGCTTATTTTTTACATGTCATTATAAATTTGAATATCTAGACCAGTGCTGTATTGAATGCGGCCCAACATAAAATCATAAACTTCCTTAAAACATTGAGATTTTTATGTATTTAATGAAGTTAATGAAATTTTTATTATTTAAATACTTATCTACATTTCCTATGTCTATTTTCTAAAATATTTCTTATTTCAGTGATTAAAATTTCTTGACATTCTCAATGATTTTTAAAAAATTTCTGAATGAAAAGAAGGCAAAGATTGCTATGCTAAGACATTTTTGCTTATTTGTCATGATGGATATCACATTGTATATTATTTACTAACTTTTTTGCTTAACATATTTTATGTGCGGCCTGAGACAATTTTCTTCTTCAAATGTGGCCCAAGAAAGACAAAAGGTTGGACACCCCTAATCTAGACCCAGCCTGAGACAATTTTCTTCAAATGTGTCCCAAGAAAGACAAAAGGTTGGACACCCCTAATCTAGACCAAAAGATACTTATCTTAGATTAATTAATAGATTTGAAAAATCCTTGGCAGTGCTCACCTATTTTACATGCATTATTTATCCCGATTATCGCGGATTCGATTATTGCAGTATTTTTCATGGCAACAATAACTGCGATAATCGAGGTATTCCTGTATATAAACTTTTTGAATTTTTAAACTCGCGGATTCGATTATTGCGGTATTTTTCGTGGCAACATTAACCGCGATTTATTCCTGTATAAGGTATTCCTGTATAATAAAGCAACAATCAATTAATATAGTTCTAATCATTTAGAAAATATAGGATGATTATTTTTCAGCTAATTGTTTGTAAAACTTGCTAAAATCACAAAACAGTCACCAAAAAAAAACACATGTATCAGATATGAACTCTCACCGCAAATAACCTTATTAGATCACTGCAATAAATATATTTATTTTTTTAATTTTGTTAATATTATGATCTTCGTCATCTAATTTTATATTTTAAATTTGTTTGTTAAATTTTATTTATTAATAAATTTAGTGTGAATGGTAATTACCTAATAATAACCATTACAATCTACTTAGAAGATTAGCACACTCAACACATCTTTTTTACCTTATGCATAAAATTTAATTAATATATTTGAAAAATCCTTGGCAATGATCACCCATTTTACATGCATTATTTATCCCGATTATCGCGGATTCGATTATTGCGGTATTTTTCGTGGCAACATTAACCATGATAATCGAGGTATTCCTGTATATCATTAATATTTAATCATCAATAACATTTTCAATCTATCAATAGATAAATTTCAATTAATTCAAAAAACAATATGGAATTTTAGAATAAAATTAAATTTGAACATTATAAACTCAGTATTAACAATATAAGCAAGAGTTTTCCAAACTGTGAGGCAATAGGCTAATAGCCCCACTAGGGGCTACTAGCCTATTGCAAGGAGGGTGTACAAGAATTAACCATTACAATATTATATAGCCAGTCTTGCCTCCAGTTCCTCTACAGTATTCGATGTTTACAGACATGCAATTATTTTTTATAAAATTTATGCAATTTTGTAAAAAATAACTTTTTATTTTTCCCAAAAAAAAAAAAAAAAAAAAAAAAAACCAAAAAAAAAAAAAAAAAATTTTAATTCTTCTAATTCTAAATCTATTTTCTATAAATTTTTAGATATCTATACATATTCCTCAATGATTTAAAGTACACGTAATTCAATATAGTACATTTTGAGAGAGGGAGGAAAAATACATGTTTATAATTTTGATATTTTCCAAGATTCATTATAATTTATTCCCATTGGTTTTTTAGTTTGATTAGTGCGGTTTTGATATATGCAAGATCGGAAGAGCATTACTGCGGTTTTGATATATGCAGTATATTGTGAGGATTTATTAACCACACTAATCAAGGTATTCCTGTATTTGAAAAAATCTAGTTTTTAAAAAACTACAATAGAAGCCGCTTATTATAATTGTGGATATTGTTATCAAACATTTAATGTTATCAAAATTTATGATTCTGAATCATCCATATTAATATGCATTATGAAAACACCATTTATAGTAATCAGAATTTCGGTTATTGTCATCAAAATTGATACACTGCTATAAAATACCATATTCAAAACTAAAAAAAATATCGCAGATAATACTAAAATATTGGTTAAATCTCATTTAAAATTAAAAAAATATCGCAGATAATAACCACTATAAAATACCGCATTTAAAATAAAAAAATATCATAGATAATACTAAAATATTGGTTAAATCTATTAAATAAACAATCATTATTTGTTAGTTGTTCATTTATTGTTTTGTTTTCTCCAAAATTTAGGCAAAAACAAGAAAATACAAAGATAAAATACTTTTTCTCCATTTAAAATAATGCAGATTCGACTTAAGTGGAAAAATCTGATTTGTGTACATTTTTTAATTAATAAATATTAGATCAATGTAAGTTTTTGATATAATAAGTTCATACAGACAAATATGACTGCTTTTCAAAACGCAGTGCCTTTAGGTGGTTTCACTGCATGTCTTACCTTTACAAATGTTGCATTACTGTTGCCAGATCTGATGATTTTTAATGTTTTTTATGACTAAATATATAATTTAAAATTGCCGATATAGTGATTTAGCGACTTTATAATTGCCTTTATTGAAAAAATTAAAAGTTATTTTTGATATAATAATTTTCTTATTATTGCTCCAGTATTTCGTAATTTTCCGTAAATTGGAATTGGCAACATTAACTATAAGTGCAAATCATTTCACTTCACTTTAACTAGAATTGGCAACATTATCTATAAGTGTAAATCATTTCATTTCACTTTTTGGCTTAATTGATTACATAGAATAAAGTTCAACAAGTGTTCTTCGCTCCGTTATAGAGCTGTTATTATTATTAGCATTGCCTTTTAATATAATTTTCATTTTTTTTTTTTTTTTTCATTTTATATAGTCCCGCATCTATTATTTTCCTGTATCCATAGTTTTTTCAGGAGTTACGACAAAAATATTGAATCGAGGTTATATTATATATAACAGCATAAGTACAGTATATACTGTATAATAATAAAAAAAGCGAAAAATGTATTTTTTTGACATGAACTGCTTAATGTTATCAGTTGGTTATTGTTATCAAAATAGATTGGTCCCAAAGTGATTCTAATAAGCTGCTTCTACTGTATGTAAATTTTTTTATAAATAGTTAATTAAATATGATTATTCAAAATAATTCTAATGCTTGAGTAATCTACTGCTTTGTACAGTAGTTGACTATAATGTTGAAGTAACTTAAAGCACTAAAAAAAGCAGACCTATTACGTAAAAACCTTTAAACAAGTTTTTTATTTAGAGGAGCGCTTTCGGCTTATATGCCATCATCAGCTCTTTTACAAAATTCCAGCGTTATTTGGAACTAAGAACAGTAAATTTTAGAACATTAACATACAATTCTTTTTTTTTTTTTTTTTTTTTTTTTATTTTTTTTTTTTTTTTTTTTTTTTTTAATTTTTTTTTTTTTTTTTAACATAGAGTTTGAAACTTATGAATATTCAAATTATTTCAGATCTTCAGTCTTTACATGTGCTCTTGGGATTTTTTAAAATGGGAATATGTTATATGAGAAAATAAAAGTAAAAAATTAAGAATAAAAACTAATACGATAAAGATAAATATAGGATAAATTAGTATAAATAATTAAAACAAAATAATACTTTCTGCTCTTTGCACAGTCCTTTTTATGGGTTCTTTTAACACGTCTCTACATAAGTCCATTTCCTTATTGGGTGGTGTAGCTTAAACCATACCTCTGTGGTTTCTGTATATTGTTCCTTAAGAGGGCGTATGAATGAAATGTAAGAATAAAATGGGAAGAAAGTAAAGTGACAAAGCAAGTAAGCAACAAAGATGAATTATTTACAGCAGAAAGCATCCAAATATATAAAGGTAAACCTAACACACTCGTTATCAATGACAGACAAGTGGACAATATACAGAAACCATGGAGGTATGTCTTAAGCCAAACCACCCTATAAGGAAATGGATGTATATAGAGACGTGTTAAGAGAACCCATAAAAAGGACTGCGCAGAGAGCAGAAATTTTTTTTATTTTGTTTTAATTATTTATACTAATTTATTTTATATTTATCTTTATTGTATTAGTTTTATTCTTAATTTTTTACTTTTGGTTTTTCATATAACATACTCCCATTTTAAAAAATCCCGAGAGCACGTGTATAGACTGAAGATCTGAAATAATTTGAATATTCATAAGTTTTGAACTCTGTTCTTAAAAAAAAAAAAAAGAATTGTATGTTAATGTTTTAGAATTTATTTTTCTTAGTTCCAAAGAACGCTGGAATCTTGTAAAAGAGCTGATGATGGCGTATAAGCCGAAAGCACTCCTCTAAATAAAAAACTTGTTTAAAGGTTTTTATGTAATAGGTCTGCTTTATTAGTACTTTAAGTTACTTCAACATTATATTCAAAATAAATTTTGTATCTAAAATATTTTAAAAAGCATCATTTTTTGCATTGCAGTCTAATCTAGATTAATTCTTTCAGATTATTATATTAATTCTTTCAGTTGATTCTTCAACAAATCTATGCTTTTTTATTCATTGTAGTATGCCAAGAATAATATTTCATATCTTGAAAGAATTAAAATCTTTGTTAATTTAAACATTAAATTGCCCTTCATTTTATACTGTAAAAATTTTATTTGAGAAATGTTTTCAGTTAATAACTTAGTTATTTTAAATTGTATATATATATCTTCTGTTGTATTAATACATATAAAAAACTATTCTAACAAACAAAAACATGCCTGAGAGCTACATGGGTATACAATAACATATTGAAAAAAGGGAAAGAGTTTAACTTATTTGCTATAAAATTTTTTTTTTCATTTGCATATCTCTTAGTTTTAAAAATTATCACTTCAATTTAATATTTGTTGTTTAGATTTAATATTTTCTATTTAAATTTGTTAATTGCCATATGGATATACTATTTGTCCCTTGAGTTTATTATTTACCACTTTGATTTAATATTTGACACCTGACTTTATTCTTTATTATATGTATTTACTGTATATAAAGAATTATTATTAATTTATGTTAGATAGGTAATGCTATTACATCAAGAATTACTATTTTGCTTATTTATATGAAATGCAAAAAAGCTTTTTCAATCTAATACCTATTTGTTTAAATAACTTTTTCTAATAGCTATTTGTAGCACAGTGTGTTTGTTTGGTATTATTATTTATTTTTTTTTTTTAAAATACCAAACAAACACACTGTGCAGCCAAAAAGTTGCCATCATTAGGAAAAATGACATTCTAGCTTCTGAATGAATTAAATTTAAAATTCATTGAATGTTTCAAATGATTCAACTTTTTTTTTCACTTCAAATAAGAATTCAAATTCTTTCGCTTTTTCTCATACAAAAATAAATCTTAAGAACAGCTCAAATTCAAGTGAAAGATTGATATATTTTGAAGATGACTTTGTAATCAAATCTTTGGTTGTGAAAATATTTTTCTGTGTAAACACAAACTGCTTTCTGTTCTCCTCGATCAAATATGATCGATTTACAAGAGCTAAAATTAGATAATATGTTATCTGATTCTGGTGCGCGTGGGTGTATTTCTAATGGCGTGTAATATTGTACCACAATGTAACTTTAGGTGTATTTCTAATGATATGTAATATTATACCATAATGTAACTTTAGATAGCGATAAATAAGAAATATTTCTAAAAGATACATTGTGAGTAGTACTTTTATTTTCCATTTTAGGTATTACTGGGTTCTAGGACTGATTTTCTCGATTTCCCGAAAAAAGTTTGTCAGGATTCAGGAACAGGAAAACAAAATAATTCCCGGGACTGGGCTGGAAGGAATTCTCGCCCGGAAACACTAGTCTTAACTAACAATTATAAAATTATTGATTTTTGCTATTACTGATAATACTGAAAAAATATCCCTATTACCAGTATTTACCAGTAATACTGATGATAAATGAATAATATTTTGGAAAAGTAACTATAATAAAAACAATAAATATAACAAAAAATGCTGATTATGAATACTTGGTAATAAATACAGTTCTTAGATTTTATGTAATTTTTAACTCATATTGTGCATTAAAATGCATTTGAAGGATACACAAATTATCTGATATTATGTTGTTTAGTTGTGATCAAATTTTGGTGCAAAATAAGCTTGCAGTAGATGATGATCTTTCTGAACAAACTTGTAAGCTGGCTTAATTGTAACAATTTATTATAAACTACGTGTAAATATCTACCACATATGTTGTTGTTATGAAATGATTTTATTTCATTTTGCACTTCTTTAGAAATATTGTTTGTATACTGTGCGTAATTATCTGGTGAAGATGTTTTTTAATGAATTTAATTAATCTTCTGTTACAAGCATCGTGACATTATCTTCATCATCATCATTATTATTATTGTTGAGAACATTTAATTTTTCATTACTTTCATGCGATTGCTTTATTATTTCTATAATTCATTATTATTATTGTTGTTGAGAACATTTAATTTTTCATTACTTTCATGCGATTGCTTTATTATTTCTATAATTAATCTATTTATAGTAGTCTTTGGTATTATATTAAATATACTATATTCATCATTTTTATTGATTTCTTGTAATTGAGAAGAAATTGTAAAACATTTGAATAATTAGTTCATCTTTCTCTTATTTTTATCATTAATTCTTCTTATAATTCATAGCTTATCATACAATTCTGTTTTGACAATTCATATAGTATAAATTTTAATGTAATATCGGCTATAAATAAATTAGCATCATTGCAACAAATTGATAACTTCAACTATGAATAAATTGTTTCCACTGCAGCTTTAACAGGTGGTAATGCAGATGTTAGATCATATAATAAATCTATGTCATTTGGCATAAAATTAATATCAATTTCTAAATTAATTAAACTTTTTCTTATGCAATTTCTAACTTTGTAAAAATTCTCTAGCACAGGGGTCGGCAACCTTCTTTAATAGGAGGGCATATTTCAGAAATGCGGGAGTTTGGCAAGCACCATGGGAATTTCAGCGGGCACCGTAGCATGCAGTGGCTGGATAGAGTATACGAGGATAATAGGATAGAAAATAGTTCACTATATGCGGCATAAGATGTCTCTAGTACTTGAAAATTAATTCATCTAATTATCTAGTATTATATAGATGTCGCCAAGATTCAGTTTTCATCAAAATTTAAATTGTTAAATTGTACAATTGTTAAATGGCGAAGATAAAATCAAAGTGTGCAACTGTAAAGAATTTTTACTAAAATTATTCATTACAACTATGAGTATTTGTTGTTCAAATTCTAAAATTTAAGTTTCAGATATTTGAATGGCAGGCAGTTAAAAATTATTTTGTGGGCACCACGTTGCCGACCCCTGCTTTAGCATATCCAATAAGCAGTTCCATCTGGTTTTGAATCCATTATTAATGATTTCTCATTCCCAAATGCTTCAACTACATGTTTTTGCAATATTTCATCAATTTTTTTGTTGGAAATTTTCTAAACATTTTAACAGTTTTTCAGATTTTATTTATTAATTCATTGATATCAGGATTTTCCATAACATTTTGAAATGAGCAATCAGTTGTAATATTCATACCTTTGTTGTTATTCATTTCTTCATTTGAAATTTCATTGTCATCAGAGGAGTCTATCATTCTACTATTTTCTTCATAAACTTCTAATTCAACTAGAGATATAGTAGTAGTAGTAGTAGAACAGGGAGGAGCCTACCCAGGCCATGCACCGCGATCAACAATAGTCTATTGTGCATCCCCCAATCGGATCATCCCAGGAGAAGACCTGTACTTAAAACAAAAGACAGTATTCTCCTCAATGGGACAGTAGCAAGATCCTCAGGGACAGGAAAATACATCCCAAGAGATCACGCCTAATCCACGAAAGAGCCACACATTCGCATAAAATGTGAAAGGGAGTTTCTTCCTTGTACTGACATCTTCTACACATAGGGCTATCGGCAAGCCCAATTAAATGAAGATGTCGTCTAAAATGATAGTGCCCTGTAAGAAGCCCTGTAACAATTCTAACCTCATTTTTGTTCAGGAAAAGTATCTCTTTAGTTCACTGAACAGAGCATCCTAAAATGAGAGCCCTTTTCCTGCCTAAGGCCAGAGGTAGTCCTCCAAAAAGCGAGATGCAGTCCCTGACAATCCGCCCAAAAACACCTAAACCAATGCCCAGAACAGGCTCAGGTCCAGGGAAGGTGCGAGAAGCCCCCTCCCTGTCAAGCCTATCAGCAATCTCATTGCCTGCAATCCCTTTGTGCCCCGGCACCCAAACCAGTTGCACCCTGTTCTTGGTGGCCAGTTCCTCAATGAGAAGATGGCATTCCCAAACTAGTTTTGAAACAAATCGGGAACTATCAAGCGCTTTAAGGGCAGCCTGACTATCAGATAAGATAAAAATATGCTTACCAGCATACTCCCTATCAAGATTTATTCTAACACATACAGAAATAGCGAAAATTTCTGCCTGAAATATAGTGGCAAACCGGCCAAGGGATTAGGAAAAATACATCCGCGTCCCTTCACAGTAAACCCCTGCCCCAACACTAGTAGCGGTTTTAGAACCGTCCGTAAACCAGACCAAACCACCCTTGATGCTGCACCCAAATCCCCCTCCCCAGCCCTCCAAACTGGGAAAAACAACAGTGAAGCACCAGAGGAAGTTAAATCTAGGTACCATGTAATCTTTAACCATCCCAAGAATGTTGCAGTGTAACCTGTCCCACTCAAAGGACAAATGCTCCACCTTATGGGTCCAAGAAATCCTTCGCCCATAAGAATGAAGCCTATAATATCCCTCCCGGGCACTCGCCTCAACAAATAAATGCAGAGGAGGAATGCACAGGAGAACCTCAAGAGCAGCAGTAGGAGCAGTCTTCATAGCCCCAGTAATGCTAGGAGGTTATAATAAACCACCTTTTATCGCCACCTGTTTAAATATTAAAGAATTAGAGAAAAATAAGCATCTTCCCCCGATTACCATTTTCCCCCGATCCACTCTATACACAAAAGTAAACTCATGAAAAAAAGATTTAACATAACATATCACTCGCAATGCGAATAATTCTAAAACAATTTTTTTTTTCTGTGGAGACTTATAGATGTCATCAAGTTTGACAGGATATTTTTCAAATATTGTGATAAAAAAATGGACAAACAAACTTATATTGATATAAAATATAAAACTCACGTAATCCTGTTGATTCCATTCTAGAAGCTGTGTTGACAGTATCACCAAACAAACAGTATCTTGGCATTTTCAATCCGACAATGCCTGCAGCACAAGGACCTGAAAATAAAGTATTAATTTTTAATTCACGATTTTTTCTGTAAATATTATTGTAAGTATTATTGTGTATAATATATTGTAGTCTAATCTACAATAAAGTATTAAATTATCGTAATTTGCATGTAAATTCCTATTTCGATATACTTTCGATAAAAGTACTGTATAAGAGAAAGTTTATTCGTTTTAAATCATTTTATCCGATTTAATATCTTGTGGAATCGAAAATTTCAAAATTTGGTTTATGTTTGTTACAACTGCTTCACTGCTAAGACATTTTATCATGCTTTTGTCCAACTGAATGTTATAGATATTAAAACAAAACAAATCGTCATTAGTTTATTTATTATTCAAAATTTATGAAATCTTCAAAGGCTATTCTGAAAATATACTTTGATAACTTTTAAACATTTTAAATCTGATATTTTGTTCATTGGAAAAATCATAAACATTTAAATTTTATATTTCACAGATCATATTCATATTGATTGTCATTATATGTATGCTAAATTATAACTATATTAAATTTTGGCAGAAAGAATATTTATCACAAAAGTAAACTCATGAAAAAAAGATTTAACATAACATATCACTCGCAATGCGAATAATTCTAAAACAATTTTTTTTTCTGTGGAGACTTATAGATGTCATCAAGTTTGACAGGATATTTTTCAAATATTGTGATAAAAAAATGGACAAACAAACTTATATTGATATAAAATATAAAACTCACGTAATCCTGTTGATTCCATTCTAGAAGCTGTGTTGACAGTATCACCAAACAAACAGTATCTTGGCATTTTCAATCCGACAATGCCTGCAGCACAAGGACCTGAAAATAAAGTATTAATTTTTAATTCACGATTTTTTCTGTAAATATTATTGTAAGTATTATTGTGTATAATATATTGTAGTCTAATCTACAATAAAGTATTAAATTATCGTAATTTGCATGTAAATTCCTATTTCGATATACTTTCGATAAAAGTACTGTATAAGAGAAAGTTTATTCGTTTTAAATCATTTTATCCGATTTAATATCTTTTGGAATCGAAAATTTCAAAATTTGGTTTATGTTTGTTACAACTGCTTCACTGCTAAGACATTTTATCATGCTTTTGTCCAACTGAATGTTATAGATATTAAAACAAAACAAATCGTCATTAGTTTATTTATTATTCAAAATTTATGAAATCTTCAAAGGCTATTCTGAAAATATACTTTGATAACCTTTAAACATTTTAAATCTGATATTTTGTTCATTGGAAAAATCCAAAACATTTAAATTTTATATTTCACAGATCATATTCATATTGTTTGTCATTATATGTATGCTAAATTATAACTATATTAAATTTTGGCAGAAAGAATATTTATTTATTGTTGGATTCTATTTTATCTGATAACTACGAGTGATAGAAATTCTGGAATTTATCTAGGATTCAGTTTGTTTTAAATAAATAGTTAAAATGTAACTAAACTTAGGTCGGAGTATCTTAAGAATTTGTTGTCTAGAATCAATCTCCCTTTCACAATATACTTTATGAGAAAAACATATTCGATTTAAGTCGTTTCGACATACATAGTCATTTCTAAGAATACCGTACATGGTATATCGTAGACGTAGATGTCGAGCTGTAATTTATGTTTAAATAAAATTTTTGAATGCTTATGAAAAAAATAAAATTTAATATGCACGTTTTATCCAACTTTTTTTTTATTTTTCACTTAAAAATATCTAAATTTTCTTTAGATTTTAAATCAAGGATAGGGCTAAAAAATAGATAACTCTTGTAAAGATCTCAAACTCATTTCCTAAGAAAGTATTTTCAATCTACTGAAAGGATTATAAAAGAAAAATGTTTCCCCGGAGGAGTTCCAAATGCGAAACTTTAAAGGCTTTCTTCATCCCTATTAAGCCTATCTTTTAGAAAAAAGATCAAACGGATCCGAACTTCCTTCTAGGAGCCTTCTTTCAAAAATACTTCGATGTAAAAGTTCCGGTGGGTTTAATAACAAATGATCTTTCTTTACATATAAGAAACTTTTTTCGTATATGTAAAACCAAAAAACGAACAAACACAATAAAAATATTTGTCCTGAAATGTATAGTGGAATCTTTATTTAAAATGTATACGAAATTTGAACTGAAAATAATGCAGTACTTTATACCGAATATCTGTTTTAAGTTAAGAAAAGAAATAAGATAAAAAAAAAAGAAAGAATACAGAAAGGTAATCATTTAGAAAAACTAGTAATTATTATAATCTCACATAAATGATGAAGATAAATGCGACAAAATTGAACAAATTTATGTTGAATATAATATTCTATATAAAAGAATTCCCCAATAGCCACTGACTTCATTTTATGGTTGAATTTGGGGAAAAACAAAATTAATAGCGTGTATGTTTTGCAAGATAAGAATTTATATGAACATGATCAGGGGATCAGAAAGTAGGCCTACAACTGTAAAAGAAAACGTATTCTTATAGATATGCTGAATTATCATCATCTTTAAATAATTCGAAAAAGATTTTCGCTTTATTGAGTATGATTTATCATATTTGGCTAAAACAGATTTCGTAAAAAGAAACTGAATTTTTGCTAAATTTATTTTGAAATAATAAATACAGAAACATTAGGATTAAATGTGTTTATATATAGATATACGAAAAATAATAATAATAAATACATAACGAATCTTGATTGTCTTCAATTTGTTTATATATATTGAAGGAAAACATTCAGTTTTCATATTAAATTTTCTTTATGGCTAATATTCTTTAATTTTTTTTATTTTGCGTCAATCTACAGTAGTTATTCTTAAATTTATGACATTTTTCTATTAAATAATTTTAATATGAAGTATTTTTATTTAAAATTAAAATATTTGTGATTTAAATATCATTGCGGAACTGGTAGATGCACCAAAAGCTTGGTAATTTATAAATCATGCTTTATTTATAAAAAAAAGTAAACTGAAAATTTTCTTCATAAATTCATTTAAAACTTTTTCTGATTTTTTTTCAAATAGGGTACATAAAAATGTATATAAATTCTATATAAAACGCATTGTTTATTTTTTATTAGTTTATACTTAATTGTAATTGTAATTGTACTGTAGTGTCATTGCAGTTTATTCCTAACTTTTCATACTGAAGTTGGAAAATATAATCATTTTATTGTGATATCTAATAATTATTAAATTATTAAAAAATAAATAAAATTATTCAATTATTTATTAAAATTTTAGATTAAAAGAAGGGCCTGATTAAGACCTTTTCCGGCTTTGCAGGCATTAATTTTTTTTAAATAATTTATAAAATTGTTCAATAATTTTAAATCTGCTTTTGGGGTCCTTATTAGCGGAAGCCCTATACACATGTGCCTATTGTGTCTAGTGAATAATCCTGCTGTGATTTAAAAAAAATATAGATATCCCTCCTATAACACGGCAGATAGGTTCCTGAAGAACATCGTGTTGTGTGAAACCGTGTTATATGAGACCTGGAGCCAATACAAAAAGAGTGATTTAGATATCCCTCCTATAACACGGCAGATAGGTTCCTGAAAAACATCGTGTTGTGTGAAACCGTGTTATATGAGACCTGGAGCCAATACAAAAGAGTGTTACGTTCCAAAACCAATTCACAACAAAATAAACTTTCTTTAATTCCACATAAGAAACTTAATTTTTATTAAGAATATTCTAATTTTTATTAAGAATATTAATAACACGAAACATAAAGAAAGAAAAAATATATACAGTAAGACCTTAAAAAATCAATATATGTAAAACAAAAGGAAATAAAAAGTATACAATCTATGTAACATTCATTTAATAATTATATTTTCTTTACCGCTGTTTCGTTAAAACGAGAAAGTTTGTTCTTTAACAATATCAACTTCACTTTCTGAACATTTTTATGCATTTAAAGTTTATGTCTTCTACTCTCTTTACAAAATCTGTAATCTAACCCGCTACCACTCGCTAAAAATCAATCGTTCATTAAAATATAATCAAAATAATTTATGAATAAACAGTTTTTCTTCTCTTTCATATTAATCGAAGAATAAAAACTTATTTTTTATCCAAGAACTGAACATTCAATTATAAATATTCAATTATCAAAATATTCAATTATCGCCAATTAACTCAATTTCAAATCGAAATCGAATACCGTCCCACTCAGGCAAACTAGCGAAATTGCTTTTATGACTAATTTTAGCAAAGTATTTCCCAATGATTGCATTTCTTCTACTCTCTTTACAAAATCTGTAATCTAACCCGCTACCACTCGCTAAAAATCAATCGTTCATTAAAATATAATCAAAATAATTTATGAATAAACAGTTTTTCTTCTCTTTCATATTAATCGAAGAATAAAAACTTATTTTTTATCCAAGAACTGAACATTCAATTATAAATATTCAATTATCAAAATATTCAATTATCGCCAATTAACTCAATTTCAAATCGAAATCGAATACCGTCCCACTCAGGCAAACTAGCGAAATTGCATTTATGACTAATTTTAGCAAAGTATTTCCCAATGATTGCATTTTATGTGTGTATTGTGTGTCTCTAGTATGGATTTACAAAATTAATGAAAATAATTTGTGTTGTAGAAGAGTAAACGTAAATTTTCTAAATAGATTAAATAAAAAATCGTATTGTACCATGTTGTGTGAAAGTTCCGCAATTTTTAAATAGTGTTAGAGCAAAACCATGTTGCAAAAAGGATACCTGTATATAGATATTTATCTCTATAAATGTTTATTAGGATGTTTCACTTTGGAACGCTTGCATCTTAAGAAAAAAAAATTAAATTCGTTTAGGTATATTGCTAAATAAAAGCTCTATAGACTTTTATTTACATTCGATAAATAAAAGTATAAATGGAAACAAAAAACAAGCTAAACGATGAAAACAATTCGTTCATTTCTGAGAAAGAATCTCAAATATTTTTGAGAACCACCATGAAAATAAGTATTTTCTATTTGCTTCTTTTTTTATTTATGGTTGATTTGTTTTATTTACTTTCGATGATTCCATCCTATCTTATTGTTTTTCTTTTCAGATTGTTTTTTCTTTAAATTTTTAATACTTTACATTTTTCCTCTCTATTATAGTTTAAATCGTTTTTAAATTTCTCTCTATTTTTTTTAATTTACTTTTCTTATAAAAAGACTTTTATCGTTCCAATGCTTGTTATTTCTGTTAAAGTGTTTTCAAATTTATTATCGTAGGAAATAAATCTTTTTCTCCCGTTTATAATCTCGGAAATTTTAAAAATATTTTTCCTTGTAATCATTAATTATTTAAGAAATAAAAATGTTTATTTAAACATCATTCAATTCTCTTCCCAGTGAATCTCTACTGTAAATAGTCTTCGGTAATTTTGTTCATTGACTGTTCTTTAATTATCCTCATTAAGTTTATTCTTCCAAGCCTAGATCAATACTTCTCTTTCAGTTAATTCAATTTTTGTACTGATTTAATGACTTTAAAGAGAGATAGGTATCTATTACAGCTTTTACTATTTTCCTCCGGGGAATCGAATCCACCAATTATTGAATAGATACAGCAGTTGGATTTTGCTTCTAGGCTCATTAACTTAGGATGAGGTTTAAATAAATAATAAAATAAATGATTAAGTTATTTTAAATAAAACGTTAATCTTAAAAATTTATAAAAATAATATTTAGAATAGATGATATGCTTATATAAAAAACAGAAGAAAAGCAAAAAAAGTTTAATATTATCGATTTTATACTTTAACAGAACCAAATTTACTAAGAAATGTTTTTCTATGTAATAAATATCGTAGAATTTTCTGCATATCAATATTTTTGAATCAATATAATTCAAATTTATCAAAAGGAATACGATTCTATTTCTGTTCTGAGGCAGGCAAATCTTTAAATTTACTTGATGCGTTAATTTTTAAATTTGTTAAGGAAAATTAAAAAAAAAAATAAAAAATAGAGTATAGATATACATAAGTAAATATTATAATTTACATAGTCTAGTCATTTTAGCTCAATAATGTTAAAACAATAGCAATATACGATTGAATATAATATCTTAAAAATCAAAAAGTGTAGTTGAAAAGTAATAGTGCAGAATCAATAAAAAAATAAGCTTATGAATATAATTGCAAAACAAACTAACAGATTTACCTTTCCGAAAAATTCTCACAAAACTGAAATGAAAGCTCATTTGAAGTAACATATCCTGTACTTCTTTTAGAAGTTTCAGCATATCGTTTAGTGGAAATGCAGATATATTCCCACAGATCAATCTTTCAAGTTTTGTGATGAAAGTTCTTGCTTTTCGTGATCAAGTAAGATTTTGATAAAGGCCTCTTTTAACTTTGTTGTATTGATCAATAATCTATTTTTAATACAAGTATAGTATATAATATCCCTAATATCTAATATCTAAAGTTCGATATTTTACATATTTTACTTCTTTTATTATTAGCAGAAGAATTTTAACCACTAAAAATATTTTCGAATAAATGACGAGTCTGAACATTATTCAAACTATTATTAAAGTAATTAATGCATTATGCATTATATTGACTTTTTATTCAATCTTCCTATCTTTCACTTTCTTTTCAATTTGCAGGTGCTTCATTTAACTTTTCTGAATAGAAACATTTATATCATTTAATAGAAAGATCTTAAAAATTGTCTACCATAATGAATAGTGGCAGATATATAATCAAAAATATTAGATACTTTCAATATTTTGCATATATATCGATACAGTTTCTCATTTAAATATTAAAAGTTTTGCATTTTACCTTATATTATCTTTAAATTATTATTATATTCCGATTTATTCCTGCAAGAATTTGATTATAAATGGTAAGTTAGCTAAACATAAGCAATGAAAGGAATTACTGTTACATAATAATTTATTTCATTGCATATTTGATAATAGAATAATTAGAGAAAGAGGAAATTTTGACAGAAAATTAACTTTCCTTTTGAAATTACGATAAAATTGTGATCAATAATGTAACCTTGAATAATACAATATACGCTTATTCAAATTTTATGGTCAGTCATTAATATTCACGTCAACATTCACTGAGAATGAATACATTATTGGAATATTGAAAACTCAAATAACAATTTTTGTTAATCTTTGTAACAAAATATCAAATTCTTGACTTAATTATAGGGCTTTTTAAATTATTTAAAATAATAAATTTTATTTAACTTATAATAGATTAATTTTCAAGATGAAAATCAGATATCTTGAAAACTATCAATAACAAACGAATTCTATTGCAATATAAATCTCTTATCCATGGCTTAAATTACTACTAGGAATAGCTCAACAATTACTAAAATTTAATATTTTCAGTGCCTCCTATTGCAACATAAATATCTTATCCGTGGCTTAAATTACTACTAGGAATAGCTCAACAATTACTAAAATTTAATATTTTCAGTGCCATTGATTTTACTATGCACTTAATTTTATATATTAGTTTTTTATTAAGTAAAATAAATTGATTCAAATAAAATTATACATTTCTGTACCTGTATGAATCCCAATCCTTAATTTTAGTTTTTCTTGAGGTATATGTTTTATGGTAAATGTTTTAATAGTGTTTAGAAGAGCCAATGACATTCTGGCTATTTCGCAAACATGTCTGTTCCCATTTTTTGTAGGAAGTCCAGAAACTACCATATAAGCATCACCAATGGTTTCAACCTATAAAAATATAAATAGCGTGAGCATAATGAAAAATTAATAATATTTAATTTCAACATGTAAACTGACTTTTAATAGTAAAACGTTAAAAATTCATTAAAATGAATATTTATTATTATTCATACCTTATATACATCATAATTTTCTATAATAGAATCGAAACATGTATAAAGATCGTTGAGAAAGTCTACAATCTAAACAAATAAAATTAAAAAGGAAAATTAAAATTTTGATCAATATGAATAACTAATAATATTGAAATTAATTATTTTAACGTGTTATAGATATTTCTAGGAATAAAAGTATTTTACTTGGAAGTAATATACTCACTAAATAGAATGAATGATATACAGTAGAGTCTCTCTAATCCAACACATATGTAACTGGGGCTTGTCGGATTTCAGAGAGTTGTCGGATTATGGATGTTTAATGAAAAAAAAAATGGAATTTACATAAAGAAACACGCTCAATTTATTAAGACTTTCCTGTCATTGCTCTTTCTGTTCAAATCTTTCACAAACCCCTCAATTTTATCCAATTTCTTTATTGTTATAAATGATGGCTCGTCCAAAACCATAAAATGAAGCCAAATCACTAAACTTTTCTCCAAAATCAAGTTTCTTTATTAATTATTTCTTCTTTTCCACTACAGTCGATTTTGTGTTTTCGTTTTTCACTTTTTCTGATTTGTGACATTATATAAAGGTAAATAACAAACACTGATACAGTAAAAGCACACTATTTTACAGTAAACAGTGTACTGAGCTTAAAAATTAGTCAGACTATAATGCCTGTGCAACGAACGAACGAATAGCGACTGGCAATTTGTTTAGATCAATTTCTTTCTCTCGCATATCGACAAATTATGACATGAAAATTTCACGTAGGTGGGGTGGCGATTCGTAGAGTGTTGGACTGGCGAAGTGTCAGATTACAAATACTTAACTGTATAAATGAATAAAAGGAAAACCGCATAGGGCTAAAAATTTTAAAATATTTATTTTGTAATTTTTAGAGTTTACTTTTTTATTTTTACTTTTCCCGAAGAGAGATGCCTAAGGAAAGCAAAAATTTTGATTATCTAAAAAGTGCAAAAGTTTATCAATGCCAGTTTTGGAAGGAATTATTCGTTCTCTATTAAAATATTTAAATATACAACTGTTGTTGTTATCGTTATTATTATTAAAAGCGCTATATGTAGAATATATTGGTTTTAATAGATTTAATTAACAAAACGAAACAACATATCGCTGTTCTGGAAGAACAATGACAACTGCAAATTTGGGGATTTAATCCCAAATTTCCAACAGAACAATGACGTAATGCTAACATTCTGCTTTACTTCTGTTACTATTAAATATTTTAGCATTCTTTAATTATAAGGATAGATTATTAATATTTAGTTTTTGCATTTCCTGAAAATCATCGATTTTGCAGTTGTGTCATTTTTCTTCTGGAACAGCGATATGATAAAAAAAATGAAATCACTACTTGAATCACCTTTTTTATTTTAATAACTAAATAATTAAAAATAATTGATTTTAAATTCGTAAAGTGATACTGTTTGTTTTTATCTTTTCTTAATAAGCAGCATTATTTTAAGCAGCTGTTTGATTCAACTTGCAACGTAGTATAATTTGAGTAGCAGCAACGTACTCAAATTGCAACGTTATTATATTATGAATTACAATATATTCTCATTATTCCATAATTGAAAGATTATGTCTCTTATTATGTTGTAAAAGAGAATCAGTTATATACAAAAATAGATACACGAAAAGAATATAGTACTGTACTTGCTTCGATGAAGGATATTTATATAATTACTGTACATTATAAAATAGCCCAGAACCATTTATATTTATTTTTCGTAGTTTAATTAACATTATCAACCATTTCATAATGATCATTAAAAACAATTTTAAACGTTAAAATAAATGTTAAAATACGGTAATTGAAATTTAAAAATTCAATAAATACTATAATTGAAAATGCGTAACATTGTAACTTATTTCATGGAAGCACAGGTAAATATAATGAATATATTTAAACGATTTAAATTAATTTAATTCAATAACAATTGCATTAATTTAATAATTAATTGCGTTAAAAAAAAAACATTAATCTGTCATTTTTGAACGGCATATCCATTTGAACAATTACGGATATTATGGCCTCAAGTAATAATCTATATCAATCCAAAAGTAATGCCCCACAATTTAAAAGTTTTTTATTTTACATTGCATTGTTTTTGATATTTTTTAGAGATGCAAATTTTAAAAATAAAATCCTATTTTTTCACACAGTCATATTTTCTCTCAAGTGTATTTTTCTCTAAACACGATGTCTATATTTCACTGTGGCCACAAAAGTTTCACAATTAACAAACTTAGTGCCTTGAAGGCTGTTCTTCAGTTTACTGGATCAAAATGCCAATCTCTTGCTTTTGTGTTCAAACATGCATGAATCTTCATTAATTTTGTTACATACTCACAGATTCTAAATTATACCGTGCAGATAAACAAGCATTTTTTCAGAGGTGCAAATAGATTTTCTTATAATGCAATAATAACGAATCGATTATGATCATTTTTAGCATATTCGATTCTCTAGAAAATCCTAATAATTAACATGGAGTTCATTCAAAATCTGATAATATTTTATAAATATTATCAGATACCGTTTTAACAACAAAATGTTTAACTATTTTCAGATTGTTTTTCAGCCAGAATATAAAAAGAAATTAATTATCCTGTATTTTTATTTTAAGAAAAATCTTCAAAAGTAAAAATTTCAAAAAAAATTTATCTTTGACATCTCTTATAGTGTGTGTTAAAGTCTTTTAAAGAAAGCATAAACTTCGTAAATTTAAGCATACTTGCTTAGATATATTGTATCTGCATACGGTATATAAAAATATTTGCTTTTAATAAAATTATTCTTTTTGCATTAAAATATAAAATACATTTGACTACATAATCTGCATTCAACTGAATTGCATTTAATTTTAGCATATTTAAATTTAATAATGTTTTCAGTTTAATAAATTTGCATTATGATCGATATTAAAATCAAAGAATCTAAAATAGCGAAATATTACATCTATAAGCATAAAAATCAATATAAAAAATATATTACAGATATTATATATATAACCATTCTTTATAAAACTTGTACTGTACTATTATTTAAATAATTACCTGCATTGGTGTACTATGTGCAGAAATAGCTGTAAAGCCAACAATATCACTAAAATAAATTGTCACGCTGTCATAAGCTTCAGCAGTTACACCTTCTCCTAAAATTAATTGATTTGCAACTGTTCTGAAATAAACAGTTCACTTTATAGAAATTTCAAACTTTTTTATAAAATTAATGAAAATTATACCATCAAATATATTTATTAATGAGAATAATTCCAGTATTAATTGAATATTTCAAACAAACCAATCACATATATCATGGTGATATATGTGATTTGGTTTGTTTGAAATACGTCGCCGAAACATACGAAAGATACTATTGGCGGCGATCAGTTTTAGAGCACATTATAATTGGCTATCAAGGATGAATCTCATCCTTCAATCTTCCGGTTAAAGGATGGAGTTCATCGTGCCAGACCCAGATCCCTCTTGAAAAACTGAAGATGTGAAAACCCAGAATTGAACTTGGATCTTCAAGGTGAAATCCACGTGAGAAACTAAACATTATTCAGTAGTATTGAATATTATATAGCAGCTTAAATTTTAAAACCCATAAATTACGTTTTTTCGGTTTATTTTCATTATTTTATTATTTATGTGAATTTTTCGATCGTATTTTAACCAAAGTGGATTTCATTATTTTTTTGAAAGGTAAAGAAATTCTCAATAAATAATGCTTTGAAAGTTAACATTCCAAATACAAAATTATATTTGAAAAGTCTAAACTCAGAGAGAAATACCATTTCAAAGAAGATTGGAATACAGTACGATTTCCATTCTACAGCTATTAATAAAGAAAGATAAATCACGAATGAAACATGTGATATATATACATATATGTCACATTTTCCATTCATGATTCATTAATATTCAAGATAACACAAAAATATATATTTTTTGTGTTATCTCCAATATTATAACATATATATATAGGCCTATATATATATATATGCTATCTCGTATATATATATATATATTTGAGATAACACAAAAGCATATACGCCTAGTAGTCTCATGGTGGCTGTAGTAAATTGTGATTTGCAGTCAACTATAATAAAATGAAGCGTATTAATCAGAACACTTCCAAGCTAATGGGACAGTTGTGAGTGGCTGGAAGTAATCCATGATTTTGCTCTCTTTAGTGAATTCATATGCTTTTACACTGTATTTTATACATTCGAAAAGGAAACATTTCTGTATTCATGTTTATATGGACTTTTTGCTTTGTTTGAAAAGTAATATCCGTGATTTAAATTTGGCCAGACCTTTTAGGCACACCTTACATATTAATATTATCATAAATATAATAATATATATTTTACGGTAAAAGTGATTAATCCGGTGATATGTATAATCACCATAATTTCGGTAAATGTGATAAATTTATTTCATATATTGCAAATTATAATGATTATACAATACTTGTCAGTTCATTATGGTAGATATGATAAAGCGTACTTATTTAATCAGATTTGCCGGATATTATGCATAATATCCAGTCTAGAATGGTAAATTTGATAAATAATGGGTTTTCATCGAATAATGAAATAGTTGATTGCATTCATCTTCATTTATGTTAATTAAAGTTCGGCTTTAAGCAGTCTAAGAAAATAAGATCTCAATCGGTTCAAGAAATAAGCGAAAATGAAGATGCGAAAATCAGAGTTGACACTCAGATAAAGATAACTATAAAACCTGAACATGAGAGGCCCGATATATTTGTATATGACAGAAAAAAAGAAAGATTGTATGGCTCATTGAGATCGGAATCACAAATCAAGATTTGTTAACAGCTGAAAATGAAAAAATGAAGAAATATGACTTAATGGCAAATGAACTGAGCATGATGTATAAGTGCCAAGTAAAGTAATTCCCTGTGCAATGATTTGGGATAGTATTGTAACTTACCACAAAAATCATATCAGAGCAATCGATTTGTCCCTAAACGTGAAAGCATACATCCAGACTCATAACTACAAGAAAGATTCTGGAAAGTATCTCCTTTGAAAAGAGACGCGGATTTGGCGAGGAGGATGTGGAAGACAACGTTGAAAGCATACTGAAACGGTTAGAGATAATCGAAGTTAAAGGTGAATGAGTGGCTAAGAGGCTGCTGTGAAATAACAGTAACCCTCTAATTAAATTATTAATTAAAACAACAAAAGGTGGGAAATTTCATGATATTTATCAAATTTATGAACCATAATTTGGAAATTATGCAAAAAATCATTTTAAAAGTAATATATTCAGCGATCTTTATCAAATTTACTAACTTCATTTGGGAATTTTATAATTTTTTTTTCATATGGGAATTTTTATTACCGGTAAAAGTGAGAAATTTAATGAAATTTATTAAACTCACCAAGATGTTTGGTTATTATGCATAATAACCGGCAATTATGGATAATCATTAATTAATCGCTTTGACAGTAACATATATAATACTTAAATATTTAAACTGTTCTGCTTTGTATGGATATTTTTTGCAGTTACAGTAATTTCTTTCCTATTTATGTATAGACAAATACAGTCAAACCCCGATAAGACGCCCCTGTTAAGCCGCCATCCCGCTGACCGCCAAGAAATTTGGCGGAACGGATCTTCCATTTGTTAATGGAATAGGCAAACCCCGATAAGACGCCATTCGTCATTCGCCAGTAGAAACGTCTAAACAAATATACCTTTCGGTATTGTATTTGTCCTCGATAATCCGCCAGGGGTGTGTAAGGTGACTTATATCCCTAAGTTCATCAGCACTGTATATAGTATTAAAAGCTCTCTGGATTCATTTGTAACCAGCGGGTGGGAGATGGAGTTAACATGTCTAAACCTGGTTCACACCTAGGTTGTAGAAAATTTAAGATAGTAAGAACCAGATCGTTTTCATGGTTTATTGCGTATTGAGCAAATAAGGATACAGTACAGTAAGCTGTGTACATTGTGTTTTATAAAGAACTCAAAGTAGAGGATGGACATGTTTTCTATATGATCAGAACAGCAGATGGACATGTTTTCTATATAGTACTGTACATATACAGTACGTATACTATATTGCAAAGTATACAGTTTTTTAGAAATGTTAAGTTTGAATGCTAAATATAAATGTAGTGTATTTTATTAAAATTTAATAAATTAGGAGTTCATTTTCATTTCTATATTATACATGTTTTCGATAAACCGCCAACCCCGAATAGCCGCCAAAATCGTTGCCGAACGGATGATGACGTCTTATCGGGGTTTAACTATATAACTCATTTTATAATAATTTTTACAGTTTTAAGACTCAACTTCGAATGAAATCGTTGTTTTAATATAAGACAGTTTCTAAAATCCCTAATTCTTATCTGCAAGAAAGAAGAAATATAGTTCAAGTAATAATCATAGTAGTTATGAATGTATACTGTATATATTATGTATATAAACTTTTATACTATATAGTACTGTGAATTAATTATATATATTGCTTAAACTACAAAATATATACTATATAATCCCATTTTTATTCTTTTAATAATTATTTTAATGATTTTAAATTAATTTGCCTATTTATTGTGTTTGAAAAAATGAAAGCTGATATATTGAGTAAAAAATTATTAATGATAAATAATTATTTTGATACTAATTTTTTTCAGCTATATTTGTTAATAAAGATTATATTAAAACTTTATTTAATTTTTCTTGGTTTTTTATTTAAATCTGATATTTTTAGAATATAAAATAAGTAACGGAAACCTCTCTGATAACATCATATTTATAAAATTTATAATTCGAGTTATGATGAAAATTAACAGCTATATTTGTTAATAAAGATTATATTAAAACTTAATTTTTCTTGGTTTTTTTATTTAAATTTGATATTTTTAGAATATAAAATAAGTAACGGAAAACCTCTCTGATAACATCATATTTATAAAATTTATAATTCGAGTTATGATGAAAATTATTCAGAAACCAGTTAGAATTGGGATATCCTATGTAATTTATCTAATGAAAAATAGTGTTTATTATTTATTTATATACATAATTTTATTTTTGATTTGAAATATAATAGCTTTAAAAAGGGAATATCTATATATTTGTAGAGTAATCTGTCAAATATGAACCCACTCATTTTTTCTTGATATTTGTTGTCGTCATGATATTGCCTTCAGGATCTCACCTAACAAGAAGCAATTATCAGCTGTTTCTTCTAGCTGAAAAAATTCTGACGGGAATATAATGATGACAGCAAAAATCAAGTAAAATATAAGTAGGCCCAAATTAGGCATGTTTACCTTTAAAAGCTATCTCCTTACATATAATAATTATTGCAAAAATCAATCTAACTATTGTTAAAAATTATGATTTATCTCATTAACTAGAATTTTAAAAAATACATATTTTTTTTTCAAATTTAGAAATCAGCTTGATCAGAAAAAAATTATAAAATTCTCTAATAAGTAGCACGAATAACATATTCAAGTAATGAATTCGATATCTCCATTAATTCAAAAAATAAAATATCAGTTGAGAAGGAAAAAAGAGGAAACTACTAAATGATCCTTGAAAAAACAAAAGTTCAAAAAAAACTTGTCAAACTCGCACTATTTAACTTAACTTAGTTGCTATATCTGATTGGTTATCGCACTTTCAAAGATTGTTTCTATCAATACTTTTCTCGGTACTTACAAGTTTTCGATAACTTTCCAATTATCTATTTTTTTATAAATAAAAAATAATTGGAAAGTTACCGAACACAGAATTCATCATTCACCAAATAAGAAAAAAATAAATTTAACATGGTACTCGACTAAGAGTGGATTATAAGGATTTCACATTTGTCAGACGGGTAGAAGAACATCGGCATTAGAATCAACAGTAAAAAAAAAAAACTGATAACAAATACACTATTTTTGATTTAAATTGAGATAAAAAAAGTAATAGAAAGTAAGTGATATACGATTAAAAAAATAAATCATGTTGATTAAAATCGTCACTTGTCTGGAAAGATCAAAGTAAAAACATCAAAAACTTGAGTCATGCAACTGAAAAATTTTGTAAATCGTTTGAAATATTTGTTTTGCTTTCTAAATCAAGATTATATAATTATTTGATAAAAATATTAAAAATACAGTATTTATTTATTATAAAATTTAATTTTTATGATAAAATTAAAAATTAAATTATATTAATTGAACAAAAATTAAAATTGATAGATACTGAAATAATTAAATTTTTAAAGCATTAATATAATTATTATAATAAAATAAGAAATACGCTAAAATTAGAAAGAAACCGATATAAAATATTATCATTTTCATAAATAAATTGGAAAATTATAAGCATTAAATTGTCTCTAAAAATTAATGAACCAATCCCCCTTTCCCTTTAATCGGTATCTCATTTTACACGGTTATAAAGAACATATACTCGACTTTACTTCTTATATCTCATTTTACACAGATATAAAGAACATATCTTCAACTTTTCATTATCTTCTTTAGATCGATTTAATCCTTTTTTTCCTTTAATCCTTATCTCATTTTACACGGTTATAAAGAATTTTTTTCCCTTTAATCCTTATCTCATTTTACACGGTTATAAAGAACTTATCCTCGACATTTCATTATCTTCTTTAGATCGATTCAACATATCCTCGACTTTTCTTTATTTTCATTAGATCGATTTACACAGTTTACAGTTTCCAATCCCTTTTTTTTCTTTAATCCTTATCTCATTTTACACGGTTATAAAAACAATCTTTCCCTTTAATCGGTATCTCATTTTACACGGTTATAAAGAACATATACTCGACTTTACTTCTTATATCTCATTTTACACAGATATAAAGAACATATCTTCAACTTTTCATTATCTTCTTTAGATCGATTTGCAGTTATAAAGAACATATCCTCGACTTTTCTTTATCTTCTTTAGATCGATTGGTTTACAGTTTAATTGAACATATTTATTTTGTATGAATTCTGCATCTTTACAATTTAATTGAACATATCCTTCTATTTTGTATGAATTCTGCATCTCGTTTTACATGGTTTCAACATATCCTTCTATTTTGTATGAATTCTGTGTCTCGTTTTACACGGGTTAGATCGATTTACACGGTTTACAGTTTAATTGAACATATTCTTCTATTCTGTATGAATTCTGCGAATTGTTTTACACGGTTTCGGTTTGCACGATTTTTTCAGGAACATATCTATCGTGTAAATCGAAGGCTGAGTGTATATATGTTATGGTAAAAGTGATTTAATCCAGTGATTATGTATAATTGCCGGTTATCATGTATAATCACCAAAATGAGTTTGGTAAAAGTGATAAATTTTATACTTGCCAGTCTAGGATGGTAAATTTGATAAATAGTGCATTCTTATCAAATAACGAAGTAGTTGGTCACATTCATCTTCATTTACGTATATAATAAGTTTGGCTTTAAGCGGTCAAAGAAAATAAGATCTTACTCAGTTCAAGAAATAATCACAAATGAAGGTACGGAAATTAGAGTTGTCACCCAAATAAAGACATCTATAAAACTTGAACATGATAGGCCCGATATTTTTGTATATGACAAAAAAGAAAGATTATATGAGCTGCTCACTTGCCAAATCGATTAACTCCACAAAACAAAAAATAGAGAAAAATCATAAAATAATATAAATTGTTTTTTAAAAAATTCCCTTTAAAATATAAATTCAAATAAACATTGTAGAACATATTATTACAAGTGTAGCTTTTATCTAACGATATATAAAATGCATAAGGTAGTGTATCCTTGGCGTAATCGTTATTTTTATCACAATTTTTGTGTAACTGATGGAGTTAATCGATTCGGCAAGTGAAAATAAAAAATAATAATACCATCAATTTCAATCCTGAAAATATTTTAAAAAATAAGTTAATGCAGTACATATTTCAAATATTAAACAAAAGTTTGGTTGCTAGACAATGTCAGAACATTGCGAGAACGCCTAAAAATATTTTAAAAAATAAGTTAATGCAGTACATATTTCAAATATTAAACAAAAGTTTGGTTGCTAGACAATGTCAGAACATTGCGAGAACGAGGCAGAACGCAAAGAATTAAGATTGATTCCCACCATAGATTTATTATACTATGGTTCTGACCATCCACTGCAGAAACCGGAATGATTAAAAACTGTCACAGATAACAATTTCGCTTTTGGTTTCCCGCAGTCGCAGAAAGCTTTGCTTTCCCCAGAATCTTAGTGCTCTTCCCATGATTCATTTCGTGTAAAACGAAATGGACGCTAAGCAATGAAAGGCACTCACTGTTTACATAATGATACTAATAGCTGCAGTAAATAAGGAAACTAAAACAAAATCCAGGAAGGGAAAATGCTGGATTGAAAATGTTTATAAAAAGAAATATGAACAATGTTTCTATGCAATTTTGATCAAAGAGAAGAGATTTAATAACAAAGAATCCTGCCATCTTGACTGTTAAAACAATTCAACATAGCAAAATGCATGGATTTCATTGGTGGATATTACCTCTGCGGATTTTACCATCGTGGAAAAGTTGAATCTATCTAGACATTGGACAGTAGCGATTTTTAGGCCACGGTATGATGTCAAAACCGTGCTGCTTTCGTCACGTGCATATTTTTCGCCATGATTTCGTGCTAGTGGGAATCAACTTTTAGACGCAGTCATCGAGTTATGGTCTCAGTAGAGTCTCATTATTTTTGTATTTAATCATCTTTTACTTTGTTTGTAAAATAAATAATTTATTATATTAAAGGCGTTGTTCTATTAATATCCACATATAACAGTAACCGATTAATTATTTTTTATGACAAAATTGAACAGCTTGCCGTTATTATATAATATACTGTACATATATCATTGTATAAAAAATTACTTAACTAAATTCTTATTGTTGTATCCTAGACAACTAAAGAAAGATCTTGACTAAAACCAAAAACATTATTGAATAAAAATTGGTTAGCCAAAACTTTCATGTAAGTGGTATTGCATCTTTCCTACACGTCTCTCAATCGATCCTTCCAATTTAGTGATTTTAAAAGATGTCAAAATATAATTCTAACTTTGAAGAGTAAATTCAAAAAATGTCTTATGCATAATATGACACTTATAAACGTTTGAACTGCATTATTACCACTGTTTACATTAGAATATGGAATTAATTGAATTGGCTTCTGAAATAAATTATTTATTATTCAATGGCCAAAAAAAATTTTGTCATATAATGGTGTTAAGCCTAACTATTAGGAAAATTTATTTTTATTATAAATAGTTGAGTCAACCAAGTACTGTGACACTAATATTTTAAAAAATTCAAAAAATGGAGTTAATCGATTTGGCTTGTGAACGGCTCATATATAGATACATCCTGGATGATGTCATGAAATATGGAGTGAAGAAAGGTATCATACTCATCAATATACCTTATTTCTATATACAATTTAGCAATCCTATATTGTTCGTTTCAATAATGGTAATAAATTTTCAATTGTCATATCAAGTACTTTAGTTGTAGAAGTAATACTTTTAAATCATTTCAATAATGTTCAGGAGCATGGATAGCAAATAATTTTATTTTGATGGAAGAAAAATTAGTGTGAAAGAAAATATTTTCAATATGTAACTGATAATTCATTCACAATTCTTTCATATAAATTTATTACAATTTAAAAAAATAAGAGATTTTTCTTTAATCCCATTAATATTTTACATTTGTACACTTCACATCTGGTTTTCTGTCTCATTAAAATAATTAAATATACAAATAATCATGTACATTATGTAAATATTTTTTCATTGACTGAGTTCTTATTGTTATTAAATGAAATTAAAAAATAAAAAAAATTGATTATTATTTTCTAGGGAACATTCTTGATACAACTTTGAATGCAAAAACTTTATTTCAATCCTGTCCTGTGGATCAATGCACGTAGACCAATATTATAATGTGAAGGAAGCTGTAAAAATATAAAAAAAAAATAAGCAATGATAAATTTAAAAAATAAAAATTAATATATTAATAATAACTGTTTATAAAATTCAAATATGAAAATAATTTTTTGCAATTATTTTTTATTATTTCATAAATATGTGAATCTATAAGAATCTTCATTTTCGTTTTCATCGTAAGTTCTTAAAGAGTGAAGGCCAAAATCCGTTATTTTTAGGACAAATCTACTATCCACAACACAATTTGAAGACTTTAAATTACCATGAGAACGAATTTCACTGCAATGAAGATAAGCCATACCCTATAAAAGAACATTCAATATTCTGATTTCAATTTATCGAATGAAAAAAAAAATATTATTTTTTCATATAATTAAAATTTAATATTTAAATAAATTATTATTATCATTATAATATAGTATTATAATGCACTATAAAAGAATTTTAATGAACCATTTAAAATTAAAACCAAACATGATTCACGATCTGAAAATCGGTTTCACAATCAATCATAGTAGTTTCTATATGTTTTCATATCGGCAACTAAATATTGATTCTGTTTATAATGAAATTGAATTTTCATTATAAACAGAATTATAATTCCATATAGTCTACAGAAACATTCCTGTATATGATTGACGAAAATCTTGAATAAATTTTTGCATCTGCTTTATTAGAAACTTAAGCAGCATTAATCGAATATTTATAAGAAAACGCAATTAATCATAATCAGAAAATTCATTGGAATTATACATTATTATGCTTAGATTTTTAGTATTTCATTAAAATACTGTAATCGGCAATGCCGGATTAAGCTAGTGCGGGGCCTGTAGCATATGTAAATGTAAGAAATATACAGAAGTAAAATCAAAATTTCAGCTAGATTTTTTCGTATAATAACTGAAATACATAATAAAATGCTGGGATATGAGGAAATTTACGTAAAAATAAAAATATATATAATATAATTATCATCAATATTTGAATAAAGACACTCGACAGATGTTAAGAAATTTTTATGATAAATTTTGGCATTCTCTGTTCATTTTGATACAACTAAATATAGAAATGGAGAATTTATACTGATAAATTACATATAATTTTATTTGGTTTAAAATATTTAAAAATAGAGATATTTCGAGTTATTTTAGTTCAATATTTCAAGTTTCAAAAGAAAACGTAATTTTAAAAAAGCGATTATTCTAAATTTAAATTCATAAATTTAACTTATTTTATACTCTTATTTTTATAATTTGGAAACGTAATATATATGTAATTTTAAATTAAAATAATTCGTGTAACAGTTAAGATATTTTTTATTTCTAATTCTTATTTGTATAATAGATATATGAAGACTTAATACGATATTTAACTCTAAAATAATTGTAAAAAATTTAATATAAATGATTTATTTGTTTTATTTTTTGGATTTAAATCATAAAATATTAAAGGAAAATTCTCCTCCCAATGATAATATTATCTGAATGAAAAATCATTTCGAAAAAAGCAAGAAATTGATAAATTGGACTAAGGAAAAAGCTACAATTAAATAAGAAAAATGAAATTTAACTTTCGTTGAGCAAAATAATTTAAAATAATTAATAATCAATACAGTCTTAGAAAAAGACATGCATTAATGAAAGACAAACTGTGTTAATAAATCTTTTAGGAAATTAACTAAATTAAAATATTGGGTTTGCGTTATTTCTTTGATATTTTTAATTATAATTAAATTCAAATAAAGTAGTTCGTTGGAATTTGGTTATATTTTTAATACAAAATTAAGGTAATGTAGAAAAATCAATCGATAACATTATGAAATAACTACTGCAAATTTTCTATTAAATTCTTTCTTCTTTAGTTAATTATTCTTAATCCAATATATTATGTAAACATATATTGGATTATATTTAATACATATTTAAATATTTGAAGTTCTTTAAATAGTATATCACGATTGAATTTAAAATTCTTCATTGACTTATATAATTCCTGAATTTTTATTAATTTTTTATTAACTACGAAAAATATTTATTGTTTCTGATTAAAACGTTTTTATCTTATTGAATATTTTTCATTAAAAATTTCAATTAGAAAGTTAACTTTATATAACGACTAAAATATTGAAGTAATTTTTTTAAATTTTATTTTTATGTATGATATCAATAAGAACACTTATATACACTGAAGAAGGTATAAGATATATAATAAGATCACTGTTGAATAAAGTTATATTTAATTATGTTTCTGAAAAAAAAAAATTCAGAAATATTTTCCATTATAGTAAGAATTAATAAGAAAGCATTTTGACAATGAAAACTTCCATAAACGTTGCAAGATGCATCATACTAGGGAAGAACTGAATTATTATAAGAAGTAAAATATTTATGGAAAATTCATAAAAAAATACAGTGTTCCCTGGATATAACGCTCTCGTTTATACCGCGGGTCTTTTCTGTTCCCATTCGTTTGAAACAGATTTTGAGAAAAATATAATACATCGTATAATCGACGCATTATTATTTTACCTCGTATAATCGACGTCCATCCGTCACAATACGAGGATGGATTGCAGAAAAAAGGAAGATTATGAACCTTCTTGGATAAATTGGACAGCTTTCTCTTATTCTTTAATTTAGAATCACTAAATTAAAAATAAGAGAAGCCGTCGCAGTCGATTATAGCGCAGTTGTCTTATAACGCGGATCCGATCACCACTCCGCAAACCCGCGTTATAACCGGGGACCACTGAACTATATTTGATCCTTTTTATGTCTCTAAATATAAAAGTTTAGAAAGTTTTAACTCTATTTCTAAAAGTTTAAAAAAGTTTTAAGTCTCTCGGCAAAACTTTTGACGAGAGAATTAAAACTTTTTTAAATTGTTTAAGATGTCTACTTGACATTTTGAGCAATTTTAAAAAGAAGGGTGAATAGACTTTATTTTTAGTTATTTATTTTGATCTATTATATTATTCCTTTATATAACTATCTACTTGTATCTATTTTAGCCAATATTTGCTAATTTAGCGTATCAGATCACTCTGGATCAGATAACTAGAAAACAGAAATTACAGTAATTACTTTAATGGTTAAAATTTGGATACTTATTAAGTTCCAAAAATAAATATATATATAATTTATTAATGAAAGTAATAAATAGGTTAAAAATTTCTTTTGCATTATTATGAATCAGAAAATAAATAAGTTTGTTTCAAAATATGAGCTATATATTCAAAATAATTAATTACCATAATAAATATTCTTCTGATAAAATGAATCAGAAAATAAATAAGTTTGTTTCTAAATATGAGCTATATATTCAAAATAATTAATTACCATAATAAATATTCTTCTGATAAAAAAAATATTCGGATTATTAAAATAAGAACTCTAACATTTAAATTAATTCAATCATTGTAAGCACAGCTTTCAATCTTCACATATAAAAGCCCCGTTCTTATGATGGAGTCGACATAAATCTAAAATGGAGAACAATCAACTAGATTCGACATCTTTAAAATTTTCAAGTGCAATCCTGGATTCTTCAGATAAATCAATTATGAAAAATAAAAATATAAACCCATATAAAAACTTAAATAACGAATGTAATCTTAAAAATTGAGGTAGAATTTGTCTTAGTAAAATAAATGATTATTGTTTGAAATTATTTTGGCTGAAATTATTTGCATTACACGAAAGTATCATAACGCACTAATTTGGATATAAAATTAACATTCATTCGCTTGCATAATTTAAGAAAAAATACAGCGGTCTCGCAATTATCCGGGTGCATATCATCAATACATAATTGCATATAAATTGTTTTATAGTCTTTGATCTGCTTGATCATAAATTCTGCACTATAGGCCTATATGTAGTGCAGAATTTTATGAATCAAGCAAATCAAAGACTATGGGTGTATGGTAGTTAATATTAAAATATTAACAAGGAGAGGGCGCGGTCTGGGAAATGAACTTTGGAATCAAACTTTGAGTGGTGGTAGTTTACCCTTCATGTGTTAATATGATAAAATAAACTTTGTGTGGTGGTAGTTTACCCTTCATATGTGTTAATATGATAAAATATTACGCGTGCACTATTCAGCCAATTCCGAAAAAAATGGATTCAAAGTTTTCATAGCTGTTATATGATAAAAAAAAAATTGGCGAACACGTCAGAACGCCGAGTAGCCGAGTTGGTAGAGCGCTGTCCATGGGTGCTGACTTCCGGTATGGGCCGCGGATTCGATGCGTACATACATACGTATGTCCCCATATAATAATAATAACAACAGACCAGATATCACTCTCATAGACAAACAAAACAAAGTTACCTACATTATAGACATCTCTATACCCAACACACACAACATCCAGGATGCATTCACCCAAAAAATTAGCAAATACACAGAACTCTCACAAGAAATTAAGCGTCTTTGGGGAATGAAAAAGGTTTTAACAAGTACCCATCATTCTATCCTCAACAGGAGTAATTCCCCACACTCTACAAAAAAGCCTCGGAACATTAGATTTACACCCCAAGACACATATAACCCTGCAAAAGGCATCACTACTCAATACATGCAACATAGTAAGTACGTTTCTCAGCATTGACACAGACAGTTAGTTAATACACAACTAAAACATCTCAAGTAGCTATGTCTTGACTCTTGTCCGACATAGCACTTTTTCTCCGGAGTTATTCCGTGCTCACATTGACATACCCCAATATAATAATAATGTTTATTAAACAATTAGGGAGGATCCCCTGTAGATTAGGAGGTACAAAAATTACCTTGAAAGATAGAAATTACATAAAACTAAATAATCGATGATATAGAATTATAGATGAACCTATAACAAACCAAACACATCTCAAATGTAGTTAAATATGTTAAATGCACGTTTTATTGCGAAGTCTTGAAAGGCAAGATGAATTTTATTAGGAGGGAGAAGGGAAATTTTTTCTATATTATATTTATTTCGAAAAGGTTCGAGAGTAGAGCAGGTTTGAAATAAGTGACTTATGTCGATTATGTCATGATTACAAAATGGACAGTATTTGGAGGATATAGTGGGATAAATTTGTCTAAAAAATGGAGATGAAATTTATTAAGATGGATTTGCATCAGTATTTCTTTCAAATTAAATTTGAAGTTACTATGAATGTAATATTGAGTTTGATATGGGTAAAGGATGAGCTTATACCAGTTATGAAATGACGAATTGTGTAGAGATTTCATAACTTCAGTTATAGAATGGGAAATGGAATTATTAATCAGTTGATTCTGAATTTCATTCCAGTTTGGATCAGAGTCCGTTTGTGAAAATATTGATATGCCAAACGAGGTAAAAATATTGGTTAATTGATTTTGTTCAATAAATTGAACAAAACCAATTAAGTTGTTTGCTTTTATTTTAGAGGCTGAATGCTGAAAAAAGGAAAGGCATTTATATGAGAGGGAATTAGGGTTATTATAGATTTTTTTAATATAATTGAGATGTTTGAGTAAAATTGGGTAAAGATGTTTTCTTCCGATTTCTAAATGAATCGCATAGTCCGGGACGGAGCGGTCGAGCTTGAATAATTTATGTAATTTATGTAAGCTTCAATGCTTTTTTGAAAAAGCATTGAAGCTTGTCAATATCATAGAAGTGATTGCAATTATTTTATACATTTTATACATTTTTACGGTCGAGCTTGAATAATTTATGTAATTCATGTAAGCTTCAATGCTTTTTTGAAAAAGCATTGAAGCTTGTCAATATCATAGAAGTGATTTGGAGTCCAAATGAGACAACCATATAAGAAGGAGTTGAGTACTATGGAGTTGAAAATTTTAAAAGCTAATTTAATATTTCTATTTCTCATTCTAGCAAATGTATGGATAAGATTGTTGATCATTAAGGAACAATGATTGAGCTTCATCTTTAAATGAGCTTGGAAGTTAAAGGAAGATGTAAGACGAAACCCCAAATAATCAACTTCGGTAACAACTTCAAGTTTTTCATGCTTCATATAGAATGAAGCTTGTTTATTACGTTTATGTTTACAAGTAAAGATGAATATTTTAGATTTAGAGTTATTGATTGATAGTCCGTTTTTCTTGCAGAAATTTTGTAGCACAGGTAGTTTTCTTTGCAATTCTATTCGATTTGGGGCAAGTATAAGAATATCGTCAGCATATGATATCATGTGGAAATGGTCGTTTCCAATTCTAGTACCATCAAAACTTTGGCTTATCTGAGAGAAAAGATCATTTATAAATAGGATAAATAAGTAGGGCTTAAAGGATCCCTTTGAGGACCTTTATTAATAATAAAATCATTAGAAAATATGTTATTTTGTCGAACCTGAGCTTTAAAAGTAGAAAAAAGGGCATAAATAATTATGATAAATTTCATGATCAGACCCAGAATTTAGTGTTTCATCATTAGAGATGTGATGGAGATGGAATTAAATACTGCTTTGAGGTCTACAAAACAGTCATATAGATCTTGATCATTGGAAAACTGTTTGTATATTAAGGATTGAAGGAGTAATAATGCATCCGTGGGACTTTTCCCAGGGGTAAACGCGAATTGAGGATCATTAATCATATTATTAATTGAAAGCCATTGCTTGTATATTAAGGATTGAAGGAGTAATAATGCATCCGTGGGGATTTTCCCAGGGGTAAACGCGAATTGAGGATCATTAATCATATTATTAATTGAAAGCCATTTTTTAGGCGAAGGGAGAGTACACCAGTGACTCTCCCTTCGCCTCTATCCACAGCGAGAGTAACTTTCTCGCTGTGGATAGAAGAGCAATAGATTTGTAGTTATTAGGGTCCTCTTTATTGCCTTTTTTATGAAATATCAGAAAAATAATTTTGTTCCATTCTTTTGGGGGAAGAGTGTAAGAATAAATATTATTGAAGAAGTTAGTCCAATGATTAAGTACATTTTCTGGTAGAAATTTGAAGAATGACGACGGGATATCATCGTGACCGGGAGCTGAGTTGGAATTCATTTTATTGATGGTAATCTTAAGTTCATCGGCGAGAAAGGGACAGTCTAAAATTTCAATATTGTTATCTGTGGCATATATAGTAGATTCTATAAGAGAGTTATCTGAAATATCTTCATTATTTTGAGTAAAATAGTCTGGCCAACAGTGGATATCAATGGGTCAAGGAAATGAGTGCTGGTTTTGTTTAAAGGAATTAATTATGTCCCAGAAGATTTTGGAGTTTTTATTATGCACTAATTTATCATTTAATTGGGAGAAATAAAGTTTTTTCTTAGCTTTGCAGTTGTTTATATATAATTTTTTGAATTTGATATAAAGATTAAAATCGTCCGAGTTATTAGATTTACGAAAAGATTTCAAGACATTTCTCATCTTCTTTTTTAAATAAAGACAGTCTCCAATAAACCAAATATTATGTCGATGATCGTAAAAACGGTTGGAATGATTCATCATGTTAAGTTGAGAGGATGTGTCAGTAAATAGTTTAATTAAATCATTATAATTTAGATAAGAGGACTTGGCTTCTATGTAGTTGATAAAACAAATTTCCGAAATTTTTTCAGTAAACTTATTTGCGTTTTTTTAATAGAGTGAAATTTCCTATAATGCAGATGAGATATCGGATTATTGTAAAGTTGTGCAGATATGTGGAGCTTACTAATTTGAAGAGTAATTGGAAAATGGTCTGAACCTAATAGATTTTCAACTTTAAAGAATTCACATAAATCAACTAGTTTAGACGAAAGAATTATAATGTCATTGACAGATTTTTCTTGTTTGGCATAGTAGGTGAATTCTGTTGGGATATCTCCCCTAAGTCTGCCATTTAAAAGATATAAAGAGAGTGAAGAGAGAAATTCAAGCAGACAGTAGCCTCTTTTGTTAGAGATTGTATCTTTGTTGGGTCTTACATAGTTACATTATGCATGTGTTGATTAGGACCAAAGTAATGGGAGTACATATATGGTCCAAATCTAGCGTTAAGTTCACCCAGTATGATAGTTTGGGATTCAGTAAGCTTGTTTGAAAGAAGTTTGATTTGGTCATTCAGATAGGGGTATGGGATATAACAATATGATAAACAGAGAGAATAGATAGTTATTGTTATAAGAGTGTAAAATGCAAGCTAACATATAATCAGATGAATGAATTTGCTGTATTTCTCCCAAACTGGGATCAAACAGAAGACAGAGATCATCTTTAGGCCGGCCACATTTGTGTTGTTTCTGAGCAGGCACTTCGACGAGGGTGAAAGTGCTGAAAGATTTTGTATTAATTAGAGAACCTGTTTACCAAGTTTCTGTGAATCCAAGAATATGATTTTGACTGACAACGTCTTTAAATTCGGGAGTGTCTATTTTTGTTTAAATGCCATTGACATTCCAGCAGCTGATTTAAGTGGGTGACAACTGAATTTGTCAGACTGTGGAGGGAATTTTAGATTAGGCAATGCCTGGATTCTTGTAGATCTTGTTGTCTTTAATCGTGTCTTCCCTCTAAAAAAAGGAAGCGGGATCAGGGATGAGTTAGAATCTGGGATGTAAGATTGGTTATTCACGAAAAGGATATCTCTTCTGATTTTTTCCCTCTTTGCGTGCGCACTATAAATGTGGGATAAGAAGTTTTCTTCTTATGTTTGCCGATTTGCTGAGATCATCGGCAATTGAGACTTTTGATCCCCAATGGCTGACATTAGGGGATTAGGGAATAGACTTTTTGTGTAGAATTATCCTGTGAAACATTTTTACGTTCTTGATAAGTGTCAAACGAAATATGAAGGGAGGTGGAATAGGTATTCTTATAATAATTACAAAAAAATATGTAACCAAAATACATTTTGTATATTAAAGCATATATGTTTTAGTAAATTATAAAAATACAACAGTAGGTTTTTATCATTTTGTTTACACATCATTATTTAGTTTTACAATATAATGCATTTTATATCAGCTAATAGCTAAAAATTGGATTTATCATATATATTTTTGATATGTTATCGAATAAATTTAATCGATAGCAAATACCTGAAAAATTTCCATATTTATTTTGTATACCATAATAACTATTTAATGTATCAAAATCATCAATTTATGATATATTACAAAGAAATTAAAATATCATATTAGTTTAGAAAAAAGTTTTAGATAGTATGTGATTAATACATTTACTAAACTTTTTCAAAAATTTAGATTAAATACTGTAATCTATAGTTTACTTTGGTAAAAGTTGATAAAGTAAATCCTCCGCTTTTCTTTTCTCCTCTAGATAATCAGCTGTTCTTTCTTCCACCAGTGCCTCTAAGTTATTTGCATACTGCTCCATTCGTGAAAGAAGATTATCGAGTATGTTACCGCTTTCATTTTCTCTATAAAAATATTATTTTTGTATAAAATAATTATTGATTTTGCTTTAAAATTAACAAAAAGTTTTACCTGTTCAGTTTTCTTATTATAGATTTTAAATATTGAAAATCGGGTCGATCGAGAGGATCTTCAGACCAACATTTTATAATCATTTTACTTCCTTCTTCACATATATAATCTCCTAAATATGGACGAAATAGTTGCTTGTGCTTATTTTTCACATTTTCAACGATTTCTGCAAAAAAATATTAATAACTGTACGTCTATAAAAATGTAAATTATAGTTTTTATAGATACTGTATGTATTATTAATTTATATAAAAATTTTTAATGAATCGATAGATAAGTGAGATTAAATGTGCAAACTTAATATGTATATATTGTATATTAAAATTTAAAATATATTAAAGAGTGCAAAAATGCATCGTACCTTTAGGGCTGAGTTCTACTGAACCTAAATAGAAAGGGCCTTGCCTCATTACTATTTCATGTGCGATAATAGCAAAGGAATATACATCTCCTTTCTGTGTTCCTTCAGGCGGTAATTTCGATTTTCGTAATAATTCTGGAGCCATCCAAAGTTTTCCTGTTATTAAAGACATTACGAAACTTTCATAAAGGGAAATATTATCAATCATATATTAATTTTTCGCCTTATAATGGAATATGTTACCACAATATAATTATGGTAACATATTCCATTAGAAGGTAAATAAATCCATAAATTTTAATGGAATATGTTACCACAATATAACTTGGTAACATATTCCATTAAAATTTACGGACAAAGACGATGTCAAGAACAAAAAGACAAAAAGATATTTAATAAGACTTTATTAATTTAAAGTGATATCTAAATTAAATCTCACATTAAAATAAAACCGTTAAATTAAAATTTTATATTTTTAATGAATTGTCTATAAAATATCTTTTATTTTATTAGTTGCTACATTATGAAATTTTGCAATTGGAGAGTTAATTGCAAAGCTTCATTTCCGTTATTAATTTTGATGCATTACATTTATTATGTAAACTTATTAAACTTGAGAATATCAATGAGAATAGTTATCTTTAGTAATTTTTTCCGAAAAATTAATATAGTTATTAATTCTAATAGCTCTTCATATCTACCGAGATATATAATTTACCGAAATCTACGAGGTTTTTTGTACACTATAATTTACATTTTGATTTTAATCTACAATAAATTACGAACTAAAAATTACTTCTCCAATGAGCATAAGAATCTTCATTTTCGTTTTCATCGTAAGTTCTTAAAGAATGAAGGCCAAAATCCGTTATTTTTAGGACAAATCTACTATCCACAACACAATTTGAAGACTTTAAATTACCATGAGAACGAATTTCACTGCAATGAAGATAAGCCATACCCTATAAAAGAACATTCAATATTCTGATTTCAATTTATCGAATGAAAAAAAAATATTATTTTTTCATATAATTAAAATTTAATATTTAATAAAGAAATGAATTAACTGCACATGCAATTTAAATTTACAAAATATGAATTTGCTATTCATATGAAAATATTGCAATACAATAAGGATCTTTTAAAAATTGCACAAATCATAACTAGACATGCTGCAAATGAGTTTCTGAAAGGATCAGATATTCTGTCTAGTATGCAATTTCCAAGATATAGTTTTTTTTTAAAATCTTTAACAGAATGGAATCATTGATTTGTACTTTTAATCATTTGGTCAGTGAGAGAGGATCTTTGATTCTCTAATGCAGTGATGTCAAACTCAAAGCTTACTGAGGATTATTTAACATATAATGCCTATTGAGAGGACCACATAAGAAAAATCAAAATTGAGACATCAGCCACTAAACATTCAAATTACTTGCATTTCTAATTATTTGCACTTTACAAAAACTATATATAACACAACTATAAATTATACAGGAAAAAAAATATTAAAAAATTTAGGTACATTGTGTAACTGAAGTAAAAAAACAGGTAAAATTAAGTTTATTTAATTTATTATTTGAATCACCCAGGTTTTATTATATTATATTGCTTATGAATTACACACAGTAGTTAAAATATGAAAAATATATTATTAAAAATGTTTATGATGATGGACTGGATATGGAAAGAGCTAAAATTTGTATATGGCCTGTAAATTTGCTATGTCTGTTCTATCATCTTGGAAACTGCATAGTCACATAGTTCTTTTGGAAACATTCATTTATGATCATTCTAGTTTGATATAACTTAAAGGAGCTGACTAAATATTCATTGCTGCATAAATATAATATTTTAATGCAAATTTTTAGCTTTTGTGGTGCATTAGAAATAATTAAATTACTATTATTTAGAGTAAAATTTACAATAGCAGTTTTCTGATCTTAGCTAAAATCTTGGCCAATGTATAAACTAGCTGGCCAGACTCCAAAATCAGAATAAAAGACAGTTTTCAGTCATTGGCCAGTTTGTGAAATGGTTGAGCATTTCATGAATTGGCCAATTTTTTTAGGTTTGGCCATAACATATATAGTATTGTCAAATCTTAATGTAGAGTTAAGTTCTAAAATTAGCACATTAAGAAAAAATTGCATATAATCAAAATTAATCTTGAAAAGCCCTTAAATTCTTAATAAGATACAGTAATAATAAATGATTTTTTTAGAATTCATAAATTTTGAGAATTAAATTTATAAATTATATATATTGATAAAATATGTATTAATGTATAATTTATAAATAAATATTATTTGTATATCTTTAAACATTTGATGTAATAAATTACATAGAATGAGTGTAATTTGAGAACAATAACCTTTAACAAAACAAAGTATAATCAATGATTTAACTCTTGAAGAATGAACAATAAAGTGAGAAGAATATAGGAAAATATGTTAAAGAGGAAAAGACATTTCACACAAGTTTGATAAGCCATTATATTCCATTCCATTTCGAGTTGATAGTGATGTCATGAGTGAGGCGATTATAGTTCTTTCGCATGAAGAAATAATCAGAATAATTTCCTGTATAAGAACTTTAAAAGTGTTTCTGCAATCATATTTCATAATTTTCTTCTTGATATAATAGAAAATCAGCAGTAGAAAAACCATCTGATGAAATTTTAAAAACATCTTAAGAGTGGAAAGATATTATGATGTATGTACAGGGTGCGCCAGCTAAATCCGGAAAAATTTCAAATTGAATTTCCCGCCATATTTGACGTCAACGCTACGATGCTGCTGACGTTTTAGTAAGCCAGACAGACGATGCGTTTGAGGATAAGTACAAAATAGCTGATCAGTTAAGATCGAGTGCAGAATATAATCAGAAAGCAGCGATAATCGAAGGCCTTCGCGCTGGACGTTCACCTTCCGAAATAATTCGGTTCTTTAACTATCCAAGATCGACAGTTTATGATGTTGCTGCTAGATATGTGGCTTCAGAGAAGTCTGAAGAAGGTTCTGCCAACCCGGCAAGGAAGAGCCATTCCAGGG